>JAYMFT010147664.1:0-26753 GCA_038088735.1 Panulirus argus
TTGAAATCATGAGTAAGTATACATATTTCACACACACATACGCCAAGGGCATGGGGGAAGTGATAAGATGAAAAGGATTGCGTCTACCTACAAACGGGAACTTAGGCAAACTCGAGAGGAGATCTGAAACACGGAAGATGAAATGCTGTGACTCGAGTAAATGTAAAGTCATGATAGGCGGGACACAGCCGAAGAAGGCCAGAATATAACCATTGATTAAAAGGATACAAGCTGCAGGAATCGGTTTTTGAGAGAGACTTGGAAGAAGACATCGTCCCCAACCTCATTACGCAAGCTGTTCCCAATGATACATTAAGCCCAAACTAGAGACTGTCTCTCAAATTTGATCGCCGTACTTCAAGGAGCAGAAAGAACTAACAGAGGAGGTACAACGGAATGCCACAAAGCTGGTGTTAAAGAATTTAAATGGTGAGCTACTGGGAAGGATAAAGGCCTTAAATTTGTCAAACGTGCAAGAGGAAAGAGTAAGGGGTGACCTGATCAAAACCTTTGGTAAGTTTTTATACCACTATCATGCCAGTAGTAAAAAGTTCTTTGAAAGATGGAAAGATGAAACAACCAGAGGCCATAACATGAAATTAACGAATTAAAAGACTTGTCAGGAAGGAGATAAATAAGCATCTTTATAGCGTGAGAGTTGGGGATGGATGGAATAACTAAATGATAAAATTCTAAATGTGAAAATCTACAGAGTTCAGCGTTTCCGAGTGACCTAAGAATGAGATTATCCCGCACAGGCTTCCATCGGTTTTCGTTGGTCCAAGAATGGAAACATCACTCCGTTTTCCAGCGATCTCCGAGAACGAGAATACCTTACGGCAACGGTTTCCAGCCTCCTCCTTTGGTTCAGGACTAAGAACACCATCCAGCATTTTCCAGTGGCCCAGGAAGGAAATCATCATCCCAACTCCAGTTTTCAGCGATCTCCTGTGGTCCAGCAGTCTCTCCGTTCTCTAGGTCTGTGTTTCCATTCACTCTTCTCCCCTTTGGGGTTTTTGAGTTCTCTAGTCTGTTCCACTGGCCATTCTTCCCTGTGGGGTTCCCACGTTCTCTAAAACTGTTCAACACTGATTGGTTTCAGTGTTCTCTGGGTCCGTTCCACAGTTCCCCTCCCATGTTGGGATCTGTAGATTCTCTGGGACTATCTATTCACTAGACGCCTTTCTGGGGTTTCTGCGCCGTGTGTAACAGACCACCTTGCGAAATCACAGTTCCCTACAAAGAAATATATAATTTCTTTGTAACCGCTCTTAGTATTAACAGACTCGCTAGTACATAAACTCTTCCAGAGGATGGAGTCGCCATTACGCACACATCCCGTTCCTAAGATACCAACTCTCGTTTGTAATTAGCACCGCTAAATATAGCAACAAATGAGTCGCTAAATGTAGCACCAAATATGGCATCGTTCATCAGGGTTAATGGGTTCATGCGACTCTTTCGCTGCAACTTGACCTTACTGAGGGGCTGCGTCAACCCTCAATGACCTTGATGAGAGGCTACATCAATCGTCAATGACCTTCGCTAATATTCAGAATAGCAGAGGTTATGGCAAATGTATGTGCATTAAATATTTGAGAACGTCTGTACATTCCTTGAGCTCGACGGTACGATCCTTTGAACACGGCGTCCTTTAAGTACGCTGGTTCAGACGTGGTGCTTTGCGGGGTCAGGTCAAAGATCACTCCATCATACTCAAGGTCATACCGTTATATTTAAGGGGTTAAATAATTACAAATAATTACCATATCAATTTTGTTAACTATCAAAAGATGGGAATCTTCATATTCCCTTTCATTCCATCTATAATCATTTCATTCAGTTCGGTTTCTAAAAATAATCTATAATACCACTATTATTCCTAATGATCTACAATTATCTATCTAATTAAAATTACCTCGCCAACGAGCTACAGTCCTTAATTACTATCCATATCTTGGATTAGCGTTTTCTCTGATAGTCAAGAAGTTTGATTAGGCATTTCAGGTTAATTATTGTTACAGTCCCAATTCACCCAACACTACTCACATACTACACTGACAAAACACTGCTGTCTCACAATACTACGTACTCTCAGACAGCACACTACATCACACGGTGCTTTTCACACAAAATCTATTTCTTACACAATACACAAACTGCTCTCAAACAACACTGTTTTCACAAAGGTATACAAACCTTAGCTTATGCCAGGTAGCCATTCAACGACCAGTCCCAAAGGGATAGATGAACAGATGGGTTGACTATGGGTCAACCGTCCTGTCCTGTCCACGTATCGAACCCGGGACCGTGAGATTGGAGGGTCACATCGCAAACCACTGCGCCACGGAGGCTTGTGATGATACGCGTTGGTCGTGACCACAGACTTAGTCTTAATTCTTCAACATTATCTATCTTTTTTTTTCGTTATTTTCACTAAATAACTAAAACACAAAACCGTTTTCAGGGTACCGTAACATATCCCGCTCTGTGATGTGTCATTGAGTTACATTCTATTGGAAACTCATGCCTTTCGTTACCCACCGCAGATGATAATCAGGGGGTGCAAGATCTGGCGAGCGTGGTGGCCAAATGTCCTTTGATATTATTTTATGTGCAAACACATTGCGAAGTAGCTTCAGGGAGACACGAACGAGCTGCTGTGTGCAGCAGCACCGTCTTGTTGGAAGTAGCCGCGGGCAATTTCGTCATTTAAATGTGCAACGAAGGGGTAAAGAATCAGTTCACAATAACGTTCCGAGATGATTTTGCCACTGAAGAAATATGGCGCCGATTATCCGATGTGAAGATATGGTGTATCACACACCAACCTTCTGATGATGTCTCCTTGATCTTATGCGGATTTGTCGCCGACCAAAAGCGGCTGTTCTGGACGCTGACGTATCCGGACAAATCAAGCTACGCTTGTTCAGTACTCTACATGTGCAGCTACACGAGACGCCCGTCTGCTGTGCCGATCTACGACCGGACTTTTTCAGGCTTTGTATTGCATTATGCGATCAGAAATATCCAACATGTTCTCCTTCGTTACTACTGCCGCTGCATGCCGGATCTCGGCGCGTCCGCAAACTGATCCAGTTTCACGAAAATTGGCAATTAACCGCCGCACTGCCTTGCCATGTGGTAGCGGCAGCGTCGGGATACTTTCCGGCAAACTTCTGTTGCATTCCGTCTGTACGTATATCAGTCTGCACCACGTAACACCTGTTCCACCACAAAAATACTCGAGCCTCAATCGATAAAACCATTTTCACAAGTGACATTGCGTGAAGAAGGGAAGGAGGAGGATATGAGAATTCAGAAATACCGGACAAACAAAATCGAGAGAGTGAAACATACGGACAAAGAGAGGAGGCTGAAAGAATTATACGACCTCAAAACAAGAAGCGATGTTATTTGTTAATCTATGGACGACGCGACAAGCGAGAATTAAAGAAAACGTAACGGGAGTAAATACAGCATGGAAGAAACTGTAATAAAATGTACAAGAATCCTCAAAAGATACCGATAAGAGCATTTCTTGGCAAGCAAAACATGTTAAAAAAATGAATATAGCAGCCTAAAACTTATAATTGGCAGTGCGACTTCATCCCCACTCCTCTAGTCACAAGTTACAGGAACCTAATGGACACATCCTAAGTATCCCAACGTCGTAGAATATATCGTTTTTCACCGTCGGCTTCAGTGAGGAAGTGGAAATTCTTAAGGCCCTTATTATTATTGTTTGCCTTAAATACAAGACACACGACAGCTGATCTCTACCGGCGATATACTGCCAGGGGCAAGTGAGGCATTAGAGAAGTCAGTTGCAGTCAATTGCTGTCGAACATCTGAGCAAATGTAAAGAATATCACCTGGAGCTGTTCAAGACCTCATTACAGAGCTGCTTTTTACTCCCTCGCGACAAAAGCGAGACGCTTCCTTTTCTCGTTTCTTTAAAAAACATTTTTGAAAATGGAAATTCGAACCTACTCTAACGTTAAACGAAATCTTAGGTGCTGGTACCATTGACAACAGACAGAGATCTCCACGCTGACATCATCATTCTTTTTTCTCATTTATATGAGGTGGATCAAATACATACATGTCCTTTTTAGAGAGATTAAATCTTGCCGGAATAGTGTCCTACACTAACCCAGAAAGACTGGCAATACGGCAAAGTAGATTTGCTACCCTACTACAAAAGTATATACAAGTTGTTTGCATGCCAGTGCAGCTCGTTATCTAATTAGGTCTTTGCGTCCGTACAATAATCAATTCTATTAAACGGAATATCAACTATCTTGACTAAAACAGCTTGATCATTTTTAATCTACACTGTTGTACCTTAAAACAGCTTGATATTCTTTAATCTTGACTTGTAGCCAAGCTCACATGTTTAAATTATTCAGCATTCATTCAAGTTAATTACTCCATTCCTTTTTTATCAGCTTTGAGCCCAGCCCGGCCGTGTACATGGTGCAACGAGAGCTTTGGTATGAAAACAATTCAACTAGGCCAAGAGTAGAACTATGTTAGTCCTATAATATATAGTACATTTCTTTGTACTATTACTAGGCCTAGACCAACTCATCTTGACCTAGATTACTGTAAGTCATTATCGCTATTTTCATTATCACACCAAGCCTAGTCACGCTTACTAACTGCAAGTCTCAACCTACATTAACATTATTAGAATTATGATATCTAGCCTACCTTAAACCGTGACATACATTACGGGCCTCCGTGCAGAGGTGAGCGTTACTGACCATTAGTCAGCACGGGCCAGCCCGGGGTCGCATCCGCATGGGTGCGAATCCTAAGCATGGCTGTCGGCCTAAACTCAATCCAGGTGTTCATCCCCCCTCCCCCACTCCCATAGATGGGTACCTAGCTTACGCAGGTATGTGTGTGTGTAAGAAAAAACATGACATACATAAAAAGTAAAAAGATGGGGCAATATGAGTGCAAAGCTACCCTCATAACAAACAAGCAATAATCACATTGTACTACTGCAATCAAAAGCAGTTTTGGCAGTAAGGCACACTAGCCAGGCGCTTAGGTCCCTACCAGCTGGCTTCAAATATTAAAGCTTCTGATACATTTATTTTATCTTGATTTCATTGGTCTGCCTTAAACACGAACAGCGTTCCCGTGCAGATATAGGTAAGGAAGGCCAGCATCCAGGACCTGGATGATATGATATAGTCTGCAACAGTATCTACATAAGAATAGATATTTTATATTGCACAAAGAGACAGTAATGCTGGTTCCAAGGTATGTGATGGCACTACAGTAGGGAGGGACACAGAGTATGACCAAATCCACAAAAGGTAAGGTAGTGTCTGTCCAACAATATGAAGTACAACCTTAACAACAGTTACCAATAGGATTAACTGTGCAATGAGAGTTGATACCTTCATACTGAGTGAAAACAGTCAGCAACAGGCTCTATGCAGGACAACTATTATCCATACCCAGGACAGCCCTATTCACCTTTAGGAAGGCTTCATTCACCAGCACTTACATTACAGGTGAGGAGGTCTGTGGTAAGGAGTACCCATGCTGATGAACACAGCATCGAACTAGACCTATGTGCAGCCTAGGTCTCTACAAGTATAATATAAGATATATATCTTATAGTATGCAAATATTGAGCAGTTGTGTGGTTATCTTAGTACTCAACACTGTTGAAGTAAACAGAAAATTATAGCTGCAGATTACAGACACTACTGACATCCACCTTAACACACAGCCAACAAAGAGAATCTGTTTATCCTCAAGCTGAACTATATAATCTCAAATACATACATGTTGGGTGGACCTGTAGAAGACAGAGATGTTTATACATGGCAAGACGTTTCCCCTACATTTTGTCAAGGCCACCGTCATGAAGGGTTTACCAAAGAAGAATCTCACCTTGCCTCCAATATCTGCGAAGGTTGTATACAGCTGAGCATACACTTACCTGGAATGGGTTAGGTTTAATCAAGGAAAGATGATGAGATCACCAAGAGAATGACTGATGGTCAGTTAGATGTTTGAGGAAAAATGAAGCTCCCTGTCGTGGAGAACATAATAAACCAGCTAAAGATAGTGGGAGGAGGTCAACCAGTAGTGTCAAGGAGTGGAATGTAGTTTGACCAGGTATCTACCAGAACATCTCACTAAACTGTAAAAGAGAAATTGTGATCACGGACCTTGAACCAAGCGGCTCAGCTCAGGGAGTCCAAAGGACCTATGCATGGTCACCCTTCTTAGGGATGGGATATACCAATGCAAGCGTCCAAGGAGAAGGATAAGTTTTGTTTTTTACACAGAATCAGAACACATGAGCAAGCGCAGGTGCAAGTTCAGAGGCACACTCTTTCAGTACATGGGGATGGATGCCTTTTTTCAAAACAGTACCTCCATGACTTCCACTAACCTGATAAAATTTTTTCAACAAGGTATTTCAAAGATTTTAAGAAAATTTAGTAATTTTATTCCTAAATGATTTTTTGATTTATCTACCATCAACAACTCCATTCCTATTTTCATGGGGTTGGGTTGAACATGTGAATAAAGGGATACATCTCTTGTGAAAAAGAATGTTGAGATCCCCATCCCCAACACAGCAGGCTGGCAAAGGGCAGGGATGCCTAATCCCTAAGGTAGTTTTATTACCCTGCTGCCCCAACTGCTGTTAAATATACGTACATTTCTTACTTTACACAAGACACATATATTCGTCAAGCATACACCTCTCATATATGAAAGTCATACACCTCTCATATATGAAAGTGATATTATGTATGAAGATAAAATTTATTTGTCAAAGTATTCATCAAAATCATAATCATCATCCTCAACGTCTTTTAAACCTGAAAAACTCTGCATAGCTGTCGTAAGATCATCTGCTCTTTTGACGTTGCGATTGTTCTCTTTGCGAGCCTTCTTCTGCATCTTCTTTTGATATTTCTCAAGGGACATGGTCTTTGGATCAAACTCTTGTAAAACTGTCTCCCAGCGTTCCCTCTTCTCACTTTTTTCAGTAGAATCAGCATTGGCTTGAGCAGCACCCATTTTAATGTGTACATCTTTTGGCAACTGTCAAAAGAAGAAAATGATGCATTTAACCTTTTATTACCCTGCAGTCAAGTAATATCAACACTCACTATACACACATTCAACTATGTTTAGGAAGCAGTTTTCTACATTTACAAGTTGCAAAAAATCTTTTCCAAACACTTTTATCTCTATAAATCTCACAATGTGGTGCTAATGAGATAAAATGAAACATAAACCTAAATGAAGAACATATGAATGAAACTGCTTACTCCTCTATATTCAGTGCTATAACTTTTGTTCAAAAGCATGGTATGGCATGCAATTCATTACCCTACATATCTTCCAACTCTTTCTTTACTCTCACATATTTTGTATAACCATATAATTTCAAAAGGTAATCGACCCATATTCTTTCTAAGGCTTTTTTTCATTCAACATGCTCACATCCTCCTTCTATATATATCATCTTTTAATTTAAAGTGTTCAAGGGAATATTTAGCTCTACTGCCCTAACTTCCTCCTTATCTGTGCATATAAAACAATGGCTAAACACTGAAAAGACCCCCTACATACAGGATACTTGAGCAAACTTCCTCTAACTTTAACTTCATGACTGTTGGGGTGAAGACCCGAACACTGCATGAGGTACTCCATGAGGTATCTGAGGGTCTTTCTTGCATCACCATCTTTTTTCTACCTTGATGTTGAAGGATCCAGTCATGGACAAAAGTCCACATCATGCCCAGGCCTTAATTGAAATATAACTTGTATTTACTCATCGTCCTCCCTAAAAATCTTTTTTCCCCCAAAGACCAATAATCAAAACCCCAATTTTTCTTTCTTCTAAACGATATTAAACAGAAGCACCAATTCAGCACTCCCTAATTTGGACAGTAGTAACACCAAGAGTGGTTGCTGCCTGCAGCCTACTACCTCTAGTCTTTGCCTACCATTTATCATTAAATTATTACCAGTCATTAGTTCCTTGATAACATATTTCAACCTCTCAAACACTTGAACAGCCATTACTAACAGTCTTTCATGTTATCCTAACACATACTCATTTTTTCACTGACCTTTCCCCACTCATTACATCATGACTGCACATCCGCTCCTTGAAATCCCATGTACACCTCTCTCACCAGCAGTCCTCCATTCAAGCCCAAATCATACTCATTTTTCAAATAGGCCTCTCTTCCTTTTTTTAATGTTAGCTGAGATGGCACAGGCAGCTGAGGCCCTAATCCAGGCCATCCCATTAATGGCAAACAAGTATAATAAAACAGAAATAAAAAATATATACATACATACCCTAGCCTAAGCCAAGTACCCATTTTATCGACCAAACCCTAGGGGGAAGAACAGCTGGGTTGACTGTGGACCAACTCCAGCAACCAGGATTCGAACCTATGCACTCAACCCTGGGTGGCCCATGAATGTGTCATGGTCTGGAATGCTAACTGTTGCACAGAAGAAACTTCTTCGTCTCATTCATCCTTATCAAAAATTTTAATTTTTTTTTACTCACAGCAACGGTCTCCACCTCTTCCACTCACAATCGAATCTTTCTTTCTTTACCTGTGCTATGTTGTTACTCTGTAGTAATATTATTAGTAAATACTTCCAAACAATGACATTCACAAACAGGATCATATCTGGATGTGCAAGTCCTGATATTAAATTCATCACCTTAAGTGAAACTTTCAGTAACTTTCAACACTTCACATCTGGCTTTCAGCTGTAACTTTACAGGACAAATCAAAACTCACCACTGCATCTCCTTCAAGGGTCTCCCCATCATCTTCCATATCTTCTTCCTCCTCCTTCTCCACCTCCTCTTCCTCCATTTCATCTTCATCCTTAACCTCGACAACAGGTCCCAAGGAATCAACTATCATTGTCTGGGAAGGTCTAAATGTGGGAAGAGCTTTCATCAATGATCCCTCCTCAGATAAAAGGCTGTCTAGATCAAACTCTTTACTTAACTCTGTTACCAATTTTGCTCCAACTTGGCTTGTGTTAACTTCTGGAGGTTGAGTGTAGTATTTGATAAGGCCTCTGCAATAAATAAATTGTAAGATTACAACAAACTGTAGTCTACTAAGAGACTAATGAAAGAGAAAGCTGTCTTTATAGAGAATTATTCTGTTAAAAGGGAATGCCTTAAAAACTAGTACGAGGAAATTACCCCAATCCATTCATCTTTCATTCCCTAATCACATATATGACCTAATCATCAATTTTGTTCAACATTCTAACAAATGAATGATACAGTTAGCCCATATACACAAAAATAATTTAGAAGTAAAAACTATACATGACAAAAAAATTACCTCCGGTAATAAACTCCATACACACGCTACAGTGGTGGCTTAAGCTTGAACTAGATTTTTGCTGAGCCTCAAGCAATCTTACTGAAAATTTTTTGTTACTCTGCAGCAATACTTTGTAATATAACTGTAAACCTAATAAATTATTAGTAATATAATAAAAACTCACGTGTTCCAGTCTTGTAAAACCTTACGAGCAGCAACAACTCTATTAGGTATACCCTTCTTCTTCAGTTTCCCTAGTCGTTTTGCTAACAATGCGAGAAACTGATCTGTAGTTTGGAAATCGCTCAAGCGGTAGTGGATCATCAGCTGTAAAATTAATACACATCAAAAGGTTTTCATGTGTTACACTCCAGAGCATGAAAAATCAGCATGAAAATGTTACATCACCATTCTTTTTTAAGTAACTGCATCTGTAAAACTAATGATATTAGATGGTTTCAACCAACCACAAATACCCTTCCTGTACAGCAATAGGGAGAAAAGACACCAACAAGGCATTCAACACCATCCCCCAACACATCTTCACTTCAGAATACTAGACACCACTCTCTAAAAAAAATGATGAAAAGTGATTAGTCAACTTTATAGCTGGCTGCCAAGCCATTCACAGAGTTCAACTCCAAAATCCTCAAGCTCTACAATGGAATTCCTCAGAGCAGTTCTTTCTCTAGTCCCCTTCATTCTCTTCCTACATGGCTTCCTGTCACCTCCTGTAGACCATGGTGTGAAAGTCCTCTCATGCAGAGATGACCTTACAATCTTGCATATTCTTGTCCATTCCTGTTAATCCTGAGATGCACTGCATCTGAGTGGGGACAGTGTTACAATGCATATGGAAATTTTTTTCAAAATCCAGAGGTTTTAAGTTTCTAAATTTTCTTAAAAATCTCATCTGACATTCACTGCAAAAATGTGCAACTGAGTGGTGCTCATCTACACCTATCTCTGTCTACAGTGTCCATTCATCTTTCTACATTTGAAGGGCTAAAGAAAAAAGTTAAACTTTACAAACACTGCAATTACCTGATTTTTGTCTGCTCTAGCCAGAATAGCATCAACCGGTGTGAAAGGATCGTCTAACTGTTCAATCTTAACAGCATTTCTAAGCGCAGCAGAGGCATCACTAGCATCCCCACCAGGGAGAATAATTCCTGGGCAGTCGAGGAGCTGAATCTTAGAGTCAAGCTGAATCTGCTGCATTGATCTGCAATCAATGGAAGAAATTTTACTCTGAAACCTAATCCTAATTATAATGAATCCTCAAAATGAGTATACAGTATACTGTGAACTCTTTGATCATGTTATTCTCAAACTGGATTGGTAAAGGTGTGTTTCTATGTCTAACACTACCTGAAACATAATCTTAAAAAGGAGACGGCACAATACTGAAATAAAAAAGGGAATATGTATCTATAAAGATGTGACTATCTTCAATGCACAGTGAAAACAGCACAAAACACAATTTCACAGAGTTAATAAAATACCATATAGAAGTAGAAAAAGATGAGTAAATTATGCATTTCTCTCTCTGAAATGCAAACAGACAAACTTTACTTTGGCATACCTGAATCACTCGTTTAAAGTATCTTCTCTCATCCACCCCTTCAATCCAAACTATTTCAGCACACCCTGGCTGACCCTCTCAATCAGCTGGATTTGTCTCCCCACCTCTCTATGAATCTATCATTTCTTACAATTCACATGTAATTAAAGCAAGGTATTCTATTTATCTATCTACCAACTTTCTTAAACTCTATTCCCATTCACAGAAAGGTGGGTCAAGTGCACAGAACCTTTAAGGAATGACAACTTACTTTGTGACACCTGGTGTAGACCCAACGCCACAAGACTTGCTACGCTTTAAACTGTTTATGAGGCTACTCTTTCCAACATTAGGTAGACCTACAACCCCAACTGAAATTGCTGTTTTAATATCCTTGTTGCGACAGTAATTCTTTAGAAGTTGCAGGAGGACATCAGCCCCCAGACATCTTGAAGACTGCATGAGTTCTTCTGAAGATTTCATAATTCTGTAAAATCAAAAAATAATTCTTAATTAATGTGAACAAATGATGGGAAGAAAAATTACTACCAAAGCATCTAATGCATGTCATAGAAGGTGAATACGAGGGCAGGATCAGAGGGTTGGAGATTCTCTACTCCAGTATTTTCACTTTCTAAAAGAAGGAACAGAAGAAAGAGCAAAGTAGGGATTTTCCTCAAGGTTATCTCAGTAAAGGTAAGAGAAGCGAGGATCTATAAAAGTGAAGAAAATTTTTTCTTCAGTACAAATCAGAACATGAACTATGAGAAGGCAAAAATAAGGAGCAAGTTAAGGGCAAAGAAGAAGAACATGAAGAATACAACACAGAGAAGATGAAAATGGAATTCCTTTAGAAAATGGAAAAAGAGTGTGCCAGCAATGGGTAGGCTTTGGGGAAAATGCACATGTGGTTATTACTACACATAACTATTCACTATTACAGATCAGGTTAACTAACTGGTTCTAAAATGTCTGATAACCTCTCTCTAAAGATTCAGCTAATATGCCATTAGTTAATTATAAAGCTGTAACTGCATACCAGGATATTACTGATATGATGGAACTTCTTTCACTTACAATCTAGAGGTTGAAACTTACCTTCTTTTTATGACAAATTATTTTTCCTTTGCTAGTTTATTGCCAGTTCCATGGTGTTACATAAGTTAAAATTACAAATAATGCACTTCTAACATTTGCATTGAATAAATGCTTGTTTTTTTTCTATGGTAAACAAAATTATGGGCAAAAGCATGACCTAATCAGAAAACATCTTGGGTGAAAGGAAAAAATGAGTAAGAAAAAAAGAATGCTGAAATTGATAAGGAGTCTACATATGTTTGTAGACCTGACTCTAAAAGGCAGAAGGGTCAAAGGAAGAAGGATTGAAAAAAGGAGGAAGAGAATTCTATAACTTTAACTCTATGAGGGAAGAAGGTAACACAATGGACATAATCCTTACGAACTTATTCTTGCACTGGTGTTCAAAGCCTCATTTCACACTATTTGCACCAGCTGCAAGATGTAGTTATATAGCACAAACATATTTTCATGTAGCATGGGTGACAGCCAAGAATGTTCAGCAGATTACCCATATGACAAATGGAGACTGAGTTTACATTTACGCAATGTTGTATACGGAATTATCCTTAGACTTATTAAGGTCTCCCTTCTTTCAAATGAAAATTTTATACATCTGGCTAGAATGTCTCATAAATGACTGAAACCACAAAAGGTATAGTGAAGGTTGAAAGGCAAAGAAAGAGCAAGATCCACTTTGATGAAAGTGTGTTTATACCAGGAAATATTACAACAATGTTTCTGGGTGAAAGTAAATGAAATAAGGGGAGTGGAAGGTGTTGATAGTATCCAAAAAAAAGAAGTGATTAAGTATGCCAATGAAGTATGTAGGATATGAAAGGTGGGAACTAAAAAGGAGTACAATGAATGGTATGAGTACAAGAGAAAGGTATAAGAGATGAAAAAAAGAGGGCAGATGAAAAAAGGGGAAAGTAATGATGAACTTGAGCAAAAATAAGATAATTTATGGAAGAAAGTGAACTGTGTGAGAAAAGAGAATTCAATGATTGATTTTGGTTATTGTCACCTGATCTCAAACACTTATGCAGCAACCAATGTTCAATTTTGGCCTATATCCAATCACACAGTTACGGTATGTAAACAAGATTGGGGTGCATATATGAATGCATGAACTAAGTCAAACTAACATGTCCCTCTGCTCTGCATCATAATGTATAAAAAGTAAGAAGCATTTATATTAGTACTGTAGTCCGTATTTTATTTTGGCACACTTAAGTTGAGAATGTGCATAATAGAACTACGAAGCTGTATGCTTCAAATCCACCTCATGTAAATAGTAACGCAATGAAACAACAGTGCATATTTTTTCAATCAAGTGGTAGTCTTAATGAGGACAGCTGTTCATCACTGAAGCCATTACTGGAGGGGTTCTGGTTGGTTCTGTAATCTCTGATTAGAAGAATCATCTCTAAAAGAGATAAATCAAGTAAATCTAACAAGTAAATCTAAAAGTTTAAAACTTACTTAGCAGAAAAGTGAGCTAAGTGGGAACCTTGGATTTGTGTGCTGGACTTGAAAACCACAGTTGGATGTTCACGACGCAAGTACTGTAGCCACTTCTCAAGAATGTCTCTAGGTATAAGATCTGCCTTGTTTAGTACCAAAACCAATTTTTTACTTGGTTGACTTGTGACCATGGACTCCATTTGAGGTACCCGAGATCCCATAGGATCCCGGGCATCTAATACTTCTAAGACAACATCGGCAGCTTCAACAACCTAAAAGAAAAATACAAAGGTAATAAGTACCTGACGACCACAAAAGTAACAGGTATATTAGCTCTATCTATCCACAGCACAAATTTATTTCTTGCATTTGAGTCTTCTAAAAGTCTGATCATTACAATGACAGATGGTTAAAAGAATAGTAAGAGACTGGGTAAGACAACTGTAAAACTCTATCCCTATAACACTTACAAGTAATTACAAAGTTTGGAATGAAAAAGGTATGTTCAAAACTTTGGCAAAAGATTTCTGTCCAATAATTTGGAAATCATAAAAATGGTATTTACTTTCTGATTGACAAGGAAAACTTCTAGTTAACCAGCTCTAATGTCAAATAAAAAATAATGCCCTTATTATGCGAATAAAACCAAATGAATAAGAAATGAGTAAGAAAGCAAGGAAACACAGACATGTATCAGCAAAATGCATAGCTTTTTATCTAAAAGGATCTAGTTATAGAAAAAACTCTTCAATGCTACCAGATCTTCCTGGGGAAAATGAATCATCTGCCTACCTGTGAGTTCTTACAACGAGATCTTTTCATTACTTACTTCCTGCAAGGAAAGCCCATACTACTCCTCATTACATGCCTGATTAACACTTTCAGGTATTATCTGGCAAATCTCAGTATCATATGATTACTTTGTATTCACCATCAACTCAAGCATGAGTTACTGTCATGTTTGTTTCGTTCCCTACACCATCAAGCTTTGTAACTCTTCATGTTCTTACATCTTTCCTAAAAGTTATCCCTTTTTAAAAGAAAGTTTTCTGCTTTCTCTAAAACCATTATGTTCCTTTTTTTCTTCCCTCCTTATTTCCCCTCTCTCCTAACACATTTTATATATAAGACCTGGCCTGTATGAGTGCTTCTGTCCATGAAAGGAGCCTATTGTAAAAAAAGATATTAAATACCTGACCTTACCTTTTTGAACTCTTTGTAGTATGCTTTTGCAGATTTGTCACTCAGACTTCCACTGTTATTTGCTGTTACGGTTTGCTCTGCCTCAAATTTAGCACTACGTTCCTCAGCAGTTTGAATAATTTCATCTATATTTCTGTTAATCATGAAAATTAAGAAGCTATAAATCTTTACCTCAAAGAATATATGGAAAAATTGCCAGTTATCAAATAAAAGCATTCTTATACAAGTAAAAATTAAAAATGCCTTAAAAAAAAAGATTACCATACACAGTCTAACAAAATACTTTATCCACATCCTTCTATAATGTACATCAAAATAAGAATGCTTTCCATATAAAAGCAACTAAATCAATCACAGTTCATCTGACTATAATATCCCTGAGGGGTTTCACAAAATGATGCTGGTTGCAGTGCCAGTATAATACTATGAATACTGTTTAATATGTAAAAAGACCAGCAATTCAAAGGCAGAAGTAATGTCTCATACAACAGAAGAATGACTAAATATCATTCTTTCCTGCCTCCTTCACACATTGTAACAATGACAAGAAAGTTTCTCCATACCCAATATTTCTCTTCTTGGCAAGAATTTGGTCCCTCTGTTCACGTCTGAGAAGTTTTGCTTCTTCCCTGCGACGTTCTCGAGCCTCTCTTGCTTCTTCTGCTTCCTGTATAACCTTATCATAAAACGGAAGTGACTTTGGGACTCCAGGATCCTTGGTCCTTTCTGGAATTCATCTTATAATAAATCTTTCATCTATCATATATATATAACATCATCTGAATATAAGATCATGCATGGTTTCTACTCATATAGGTGTAAAGTAAAGCAATAAATACCTTATCATTATTACCTAAATAGCTACAAACTTGGGGTTTTAAATATCCTAAGGTAAAAGAAGTCTTAAAATCTTACTTCTAAATTTTTCTGGGTGCTTTCTTTTCTCCTTCTTCTGCTTCTTGTGGTGGTCTCTCACTTTTTTCTGAATCTTATACTTCAGTTTTAAAGTCAACCTTTTCGTCTTCCTCTCTGGAAATGACATAAAATGTTAACAAAATATCATAAAAAAATAATGTTGTGGTCTCTTACCTTTTTCTGAATCTTATATTTTAGTTTTTAAGTAAAGTCAATCATTTCACCTTCCACTTTGGAAATGACAAAATATTAACAAAATATCTTTAAGAAATAATGCACTGGCATTGAATGGTTGCATAAGAAGAAGAAAAAAAAAAAAAGAGATTTGTTGAGATATGTTCAGGTGTAATCCCAAGAAATAAAGTCACAGGCTATTTACACTCAACCACCAGGACCAAATATCTACCACTTTTATTTACAAATATAGTTCTCTTTCTCAAACCAAAATCTATAAGACTCTTCTTCACTAAATTATTGACAAGACATAATCCTGGAGTTTAGGAGGGTGAGTAAAAGTGGAAGAATGTGTGGAATAGCATATGCAATGGATGTATGTAAGGACAGGAATAAGTTGAGATTCTTTTGCCTTGACCACCTCTTTAATGGGAGTTTCCAGAGGGGAAAATGTGTCAGAAATGTGTATAGATGGATATATATATACTCCTAACACTGATCACAATCAGAGATAATGGTCAATAATTAAAAATAATATGACACTTGTTAGCTAATTTACTAAAATATTCAAATATCTGGATGAATTACATTTATGAATGCAAAGGCTGCATTTGAGGTCAAGCATGTGTAAAATGTGTTACTTACTATTGCACATGCAAGAAAGGTGGCTTCCTCCAGTATATGACTTACCTTTAAAAATTTTGGCTCATACTTTATCATCATCTACAAGATGATGGGTATAAAAATCACTGAATATGAACAGAGAAAAGTGACTACACAAACTTACATTCAAAAAGATTCGACTCATGAACAGAGGCTAATGAAATTCAAACCAGCAATCAAACTTGGCATAAAGATGATTAAGAGATGACATAATATAAATTTACGAAATATTAAATGCCTATAATGATGAAAGATTTTATGATGTACTGTGATAAAATTTTTAGAACTATATCTACCAAGTCACACAATAACTATTGTTTCTTGGTTATTTTATTATTTTTGTATGTTCTTTCATTTATAAAAAATAGCACATAGAGTAAACACGATATATGTAGGTGCTCAGGAGACCAATCTAGTAAATGCACTAAGGAGAAAGATCACATTTCATTCCTCTGATTGGCAGCAAACCTTATGCTTTTTATATCAAACACTGTTCTACCTGCTCACTTAAACATAAAGTAGGCAATTTAGATAGCATTAACTGTGTTATTCAGGTATATTTAGGCACATTTCGGGTTTTCTCACACTACAGAAGAGAGATGGAATTGTGTACACATAATGCTCTAAAATACACGTTCACTCAATAATGTTATCAGTGCTCCTCCCTCTGTCCAAGCCACTAGGTTATGCCAAAAGGTTTTGGAGTAATGAGCCAGTATTATGAGACTTAAGACTCAAGACAACTTTGTAAAGACAGCAAGCTGGAAACAGAGGCTTCAGTCTGAATAAATCTATATACTTAGGTAAACGTAACTAAAGAAATTAATGCTGATAATTTCCGAAAAGGTAATAATATCCTGATAATATTCCACAATTGGATTTCTAGAGTGGCTAACGTCCAATAATTGTACTGAATCTTTTGATATGACCTCGTTGATTCTATGTTAGAACTGCTGTGTCCGTAAAGAAAAGAATTGCCATATGATTTTAACTTTTCGTAAGGTAATGATTGAAATAAGGATTTTAATGGACGAAAATCCCCACCAATATGTATGCATGTAGCCCTATAGCACTTAAACCCTTCTTGAAAAAATATGTTCATACTTATCATTTCTAATATGTTACAACACGCACTATTTACTTCTATAATTACGTACACCACTTCCGATACCCAAAAGAACTTGTACTTACTTTTAGCAACCATTTTTGTGCCTACAAATTTTGCTCTCTAATAATCCAACACACGTGTATCACGACCAAAACAAAATCTTTCTATCAGTTAGAAGATACTTAAGCTTAAAGCATTTCAAACCAATGACAATTAGTTGTGAGAAAAAATGAGTTATGATTGGTTATCCCGTAGAGGACCAGTTCAGGCTGATTTACAGTAAAGTTTGTTCTCCCTCCACATCTATTCGATTGATATATATAATGTTATATTATGAAATATTTGTATATTCATGTAAGTAGATTTAGTCATATAAATGGTGCAGGATTATACATTAATACTTACATATTTACCGGACACTGAAATTTGTATCCTCAGCGGAGCACTACTGTCAAAACAAAAATGGAAGACGTGGCAGATGTAAACATTGCCCGGGTTCGAGACAATTTATCAAATTGGGAGGATGACAGGACTCCATTAGCTCCTTTGACCCCCCAGGAGCGCGACACCATCATTGAACTGACCTCAGTCTCCGGATGGAGGCCGCTACCTGCAGGAATAGATGATGAGGAGAACGGTGGTGATGTGTTGGATACCGCTAGGGGCGGCACGAAGGCCGACACCGCACCGGTACATCAGCTTCCTGATAGTCTTGCGCGCTTGAAACTCGGAGAAGTGAAATTGGAATCAAGTCAACAGGTTTGTACATTCCGAGCATTTAATTTTATAGGCTAGCTAACGATGTACTTTAGCGACGGTGCGATTTGAACTTTTGGGCAAGTATCGACGAAAATCGTATTGGTCGATTTGTTATAGTCCATAGGAGAATAACATACCATAGACTGTGACTCTGGAACGAGCTGATTAATAATCTAGGCCAAAGTGACTCGAAAGCAGGCAAGGTATTGATGATGAAAGTGGGGGGTTTATTTGGCTCAGTGAGAAACCTCAGGTGAACTACTCAGAAGTACTGACAGAGCAGTAGTTTAGTACCTCTCCCTACCTAACTATGGAATTAAATACTCTATCTTGCAGAAATAATAGTTTTTAATAGTAGCCAGCATGTCATGGACAAAAATATGTCCTAATCATAGCTATTTTGGATGAAAGGAAAATTAAAAGGCGATTTGTTTAGCATTACATTGAAGTTAGCTTTCAGTATTAAGTGATTTTGTTCTGCAGTGCTGATGAAGTGTCTAAAGAATACAATAACAGTTGCTTTGAATGATTTTATGTATTATATTACAATAGTAGATAAGCAGTGACTTCCAGCATTCAGACATACTTGCATTCTGTTTTGCACTTTATACACTGAACGTAACTGTAGCCACTTCTGATATTTAACATCCCAGCATAAATTTTTTAAGTAAATGCAAACTTTAATTTCTATTATGATTTCTTGCAGTTCCTAACATGGTTTGCTGAGGTGGAGAGAGAGATGAGTGAAGAGCAAGATGGGCCTTATCGGGACTATGTAAACCAGTTAGAAAGTCATCGATCAGAATGCCACACTCTCCTTGCACAGCTTGATCATGCCTTGGAAAATCTCCAACATCTTTCCTCACAGGTAATAAACTGGATCTTCTAATGTGAGATCTCTTTACAGCTCTCATCAAACTGTCCATTCTAAATTATTCCACCCAGTAAAACTGCATTTCTTTTTCCTATCACAAGACTTTTTTTTATGTTTAACCCATTTTGAACACATCAGACATTCGTTCATTTACTGATTCACTTCCTGTAATCTTTTTAAATCAATATAGCACTTTGTACTCAAGCAAGGCGTGTGGGGTGAATGGTATAACTCCTTTCATGTTTTAAAGGATAATGCCCATGAATTTGTTCTTGTTTGCTCATCTGCTTCACTTGTGTTTTAAATCCAAGACTTTTTCTTCATCTTGGAAGGATGCATTGGTAAAGGTCATTCCAAATAATGTTGACTGTGCTATTCCTTCCAGTTATCATTCTAATGCTCTTGGTTCTACTGTCACATTAATCTAAATCTTTCCCCGACTCAAATCTCATAGTTTTTTAGTAGTATGGTTTTTTATGGTGAGATTCTCTTCCATGTTGCTGTCTGGTCATCTTTGTTGTCAGATTTTGGGAATCCTGTTTTGCAGTCTTTGATGGTTCAAAAGCATTTGACAGAGTCTGGAACGGGTATAACCTCCTTTTTTGGGATTTTCTTCCAAATTATATCCAGCTTGCTTTCTGCTTGGTTTGTGTTATAACCATTGGTAAATCCACCTCTTCTTTTCCTGTTCTGTTCCTCATCCCCTCTTTACGAATGGCTGTTTTTTTTTTTTCAACAAATATCCAGTTTACTTAAACTCTGATGACTCAACTCTACATTCTTTATCACAGTAAAACATTGTATTTGTCAAGTAGGATATAAATGTGAATATTTTTTTTTTTTTCCAGTACACTAGTGTGTCAAATAAGACAAGTGCCCTTCATACTGATTGTGAGCACTTGTTAGCAGAGCAGACACAGCTCACAAACAAAGCAGACACCATTGAAAGCAAGCTTACATACTTTAAGGAAGTTGACAGAATCAGCCAGAAACTCAACTCTCCAGCTTTTCAAGTCACAAGTGAAGGATTCATTCCTCTTCTTGCCAAGATTGATGAGTGTATTAGTTATATGATTGCAAACCCTTCATTTCAGGAATCTTCTGTTTATTTAGCAAAATATAAACATTGTTTGAGCAGAGCTCTCGGAATGGTAAAGTCATATGTAACAAAGAGTCTAGAAAATGCCACTCAACAAGTTTTAACTAAACCTGGCACTGAAAAACCAACTACAGACAATGCTGCTGTGCTTTACTATGGAAAGTTTCAAACTAATGCACCTAGAATAAAGTCTCTAATGGCAGAGATTGAGGACAGAGTTGAAAATAGTCCAGAATATACAAATCTGCTTAGTGACTGTCATCAGTGTTATTTTGCTCAACGACAAAGACTGATGGGTCCTTGTGTTGCTGATGCAGTCACCCAATTATCGCAAAAGTTTGAGCGTGATTACTGTTCATTAGTGCGTAGTGGATGTGCCTTTCTCGTCCATGTGTGTGAAGATGAGCATACACTTTTTCATCAGGTGAGAAGATTTAATAAGTTATTTTACTTGAACTGCAAAGTGCATTCATTAATTACTCAAGTTATATTCATCATAACAGTAGCTTTTATATACATCTATAAGTAAAAGTTTATGTGGAAATTGTTATAAATAGCTGCTTTCTCATTGTAAAGGTTTGTTATCATGTTAAATGATTTCTCCAGAGATTGACTGTGACTTGATTTAGGCCCCTGATAAAAAGGTAAAGTCAAGACCTTGGGCTCAATATTCTTTCTGAAACTTGCATACTAATTATTAAGAGGTTAGAAGACTTATTTTACTCAGTATTATAGTTATCATTATGATATTGATTACTTCATTTGTATTTGTTTGCTTTTCTCTGCATTAGTGAGGTAGCACCAGGTGCAGATATATAATGACAGCTTCAACATTATTATTATTATTTCTTCAATTTCATTTCTCTAACAAATTCTTTCGTTTCTTCTTTGATTTAAATATCTGGAAACCTTTCAGTTTTTTACTGCAGGAACTCCGGAGCTAGATATGTTTCTACAGGGTCTATGTACTGGGTTGTATGATGTTTTGCGACCTCTCATTATCCACATTGATCATTTGGAGACTTTGTCAGAACTCTGCAACATCCTCAGAAGGGGGTAAGTATGACTGGTTTGATTTTTTTTTAATAATTTAAATCTCATCATTGATTATACAGCCCCAGGACCCTTTTATAGGGCTCTTGCAGCTTTGTGACTGCATGCAGGAGTGGGAAAGTGATGGAATCTTTTGGAGTGAGAAAGTCCATAATGAGACTGTACTTCAGTCCATTTATTGATGATACAGTTTTGCTAAAGGTAAATTCTCATTCGTGGTGTAACTAGTTGTAGATTGAGTCTAGTAACACTGAATATATGCTATAATGTTGTTATTTAAATGGATGCTACCACCATCCATCTATTACTTTATGTTGCTTTCACTTCACTTGGTGCAGACTTGTAGTATATGATAATGTGACAGTAGACATTGATAATTTGTTTTACAGGATGATAGAAGAGCACTTGCAAAACAACCCAACACAACTGGCTCCCCTTACTTCAGTAGTCAACCAAATGTTAGAAGATGCACAAGAGCGCTTGGTTTATCGCACTCACATATATATTCATACAGACATTACCAACTTCCGTCCATCACCCGGAGATCTTGCCTATCCCAGTAAACTTCAGATGATGGAAAGTATTGCTGAGAGTTTAGCTAATCAACGAAAACTGCATTCTCGTAATGCTTCTGTTTCTTCTATATCATCTGTAAGGTAATTATCTGAGTATATTTATTTTCTTACATTTTGTGAGAAATTCACTTATTTCTTGCTTTCTTGCTGCATTTTATCAGGTGAATCATTTTTTTGAATTATCATGTAACAAGTCTAGGGATTCTCATAGGCTGTATGTAACTAATCTATCCTATGAAACTGGGAATGGAATAATTATGATAGATAGAAGAGTAACATTAACATCATTGTGGGCTAGTAATATCATAACTTGGTGACATTTGGCATAATATTTCTCTCAACTTCTGTTTTCATTCACTTGTTTTTCAAATTCTAATAATTGTGCATTTCTCTGAACTGCCTCATGTCATGCCATATGACAAATCAATCCTTTAATTCCTTCCAAGTGACTTCATTGTATACTAGAGGGAGTTCCTGATAGTCAAGACCAGACTTCTAATATTCAGTCTGTTTTTCACCTTTAACTTTCCCTGCTGCAGCACAGTTTTATACTCTGTGGGATTGCTGTATCACAGTCTTTAACAGCTAACTCTGTTTCTGACTTCCACTCTTTCATTCTCATTGAAGGCCTCACAGAGTCCTTTATAATGATCTACATGAAGTTATTAGAAGGCATGTTACTCATACTTCTTACCTTCACAATCCCTTCTCTGTTACTCTGGTTTTATTTCTTACCTCTAATCCCTTTTACTGTAAGTAAGGAATTTCACCTGTTTAGTCTGAAAAAGTAGTCATCTCTTCAAACTCCTGCAAGGCATAGGAACAAATAATTCTAAGTTTGTGCTCGTCCATGCTTACCTGTTTTGTATTTCTTGATAAACAAAACTTTAAAATTTTATCTTGGATTCAGTAGTGGTACATCCTATCCAGAAGAAGGGTTATCAGTCTACTCCTTTCAGCTATCACTGTATTACTTCAGCTTGTTAATTTTTGTATTCTTTGCATCTCTTTTCAGCTCTCATTTCTTTAATCATCCTGAACCTCAGTCATCACTCTAATTACTAATATGTTTTGCACAAGGCACAGCCCTTGAATAATATCCTTTTCTCTGTTACTAATGTTTGCTTATCTTCTCTTTAAAGTAAATCTACAAGATACACTCTTCTGGCTTTCTTCTTTCACTTCAATTTTTTAATTTCTACTTTATCTCTGGTTGGTCCATAACCATTACTTGTTGATGGGTTAATCTATTCTCTCTTCATCAACATGAAGTAATTCATTCAGTATAAACCAGGTGAAATGTTTGAAACTCTGATTTGCCCAAAAAAATATTGTTATATGAATGAATTCTTCAGATCTGCCACCAGTGAAGAAGTTGCAAACATCACAGGAGCAGCAGAAGAAAGATTTTCACGTGTTGGTACATCACCAGCAGATCTTCACGGCATGTGGTACCCAACAGTCCGACGCACACTTATGTGTTTATTTAAACTCTATCGTTGTGTTGATAGAAGTATATTTCAGGTAACTGAACAAAATCTTGTATACAATACCTGTATTAGCATTTGAGGGTGGAATTGGTAAGGTAGATAGCAAATGATAGTTTACAAGACAGATTTTCACATTATACTAAAGATGACAGGGAATAAGACTGAGAAAGACATTGGCGATGATGGTTAAAGGTAAAGATTTAAGTTATTACACAACATTTATGCAAAAGCACTCACCGTCAGATATGGAACAATGTTGTTAATTGTAGCAAGCAGCAAAGCACACTTTGAAGAGGTAATTCTTCATTTTTTTTATACAGGGTGTGTCACTGGAGGCTTTATCAGCATGTATGCAGAGCTTGAGTGTTGCATCCACATCTATCAGCAAGACCTCTTCCTCCTTAGATGCACAGTTGTTTGAAATCAAACATCTCCTTATTCTTCGTGAACAGATGGCACCCTTTCAGGTATGTAAAGATGTCATGGCATATAGATTTAGGGCAAAATTTTTAAACTGTGAATCATACAGAAGTAGATTTTTACCTTTTTATCATGAAGGAGTACCATATTAAGGCAATGCATATGGTAATGGTGTTAGTAAAGTAAAGGTTTCTTATACAGCAGTCACCTAATGAGAAAGCTTTTGTATCTTAAGTTTCCAACATCTCTCAGCAAAAATGAATATTGTAGAAACAAGTATCCTAGCCAATTTATCGAGCATGTTTCATCCTAGTCTTGATGTTTGTTGCAGATGACAGAACTTGGAAGAGTGTGGGAAAGGAGAAAGTTGGGAATAGATGTAAAAAAAAGTAAGGTAATGAGATACAGCTGGGAGAGAGAGAGAGAGAGTTTGAAACAAGATGTTTTGAGTGTAACTGGAGTGCTTCAGGTACCTTGGAATGGAACCATGGAAGTTGAATTGATTCAGAGGGTTGAAGATGGGTCTAAAGTTCTGGGTGCATGAAGGATGTGATCTGCCTACCGAATATTTGTGTTTGTGTGTGTGATCACTATCTGTCAGTTACAAGGAGAGTTTTACACTCATGATTCCCTGCCCCTTAATTTTGTACGTATACCATGTCATCCTTATTTAAACACATACACACTCCAGTTTAAGCCAGGTGTGTATATGTATGTATTAGAGGATAGTGCACATGACACAGGGAAAGAACTGTAATGAGGTACATAGCATTTTAGGAGTTACACATATTCAGGATTCATAATCACACAATGTAGTGTCTATGTGCCAGATAGGTAAATTTGTACGGTATACTGTACATATACTGACAGTAATTTTTTTATTCATTAGCATTGAAAGCTCTTGCCTGAGAGAGTACAGTCCACTTAATGTGGAATTATTCTGTTGTTCATAAAATGTTACGTTTCATTATTTCTCAGGTTGATGCATGTTTACATGAGACGAGCTTGGACTGGAGTAAGGTTCGTCATGCAGCACTTGGTTTGGTGCAAAAAAGGGGTCGACTTTTCTCCCTGTCTTCCAATAATGCCCTTCTTGAGTTCATTGTAGAAGGCACTCCACAGGTAGGAGTTTTTGCTTCTTCACGTTAACAGTTTTTTGAAAAAAGAATGTTTTTAATTTCTTGAATTATTTTCTCCGTAATTAGTGAAGATATTCATTTCACATAACTTATGCCATTTTGGTAGATTTAAATCAAGAGTATATAATTAATTCAAAGACTATTTTGGGTAAAAACTAAACAGGAACAAACAAGTATAACTTGTATGTGCACTCATATGGAGAACAATCAGAAAAGTATGAAAAAATCATCTACATCAGATGTGGTTAATTTAATTCAAGTTTTTGTGTAAGAACAAATTGCCACAGAGGATTTATTACATTTACCTTGGGAAATAGTTTGTTGGTAGGATTAGGAATAGTTGGCAGCCACCCAGGTGCTCAGTCTTCTTTTGCTTAGTAGAAAATTGGGTACTACATTTGGCTAGGGTAAAGCATACAGTTTTGACAAGCCTGGCCATGTGATGGTATAATTATGTCAGCCTTGTATTCCTCAGGGGTGTCCATATATAGGGACAGCCCACACTTACAGGCCTGATGTGCCTTCTATGAGCCTGTACTTTATACTTTTTTAGATAGGACTTGTTCTCAAGAGTTGGCTGCTTGCATAGCTTCTGGCTAATTTACATAGTACTAATTATGATGGCATTGTTTCAGGTGACAGAGCAGAGGCTGGACTCAAAGAGAGATCTAGATAATCGATTAAAGAAATTGTGTGAGCAGCTGATATTTACATGCACTGAAAACCTTTCCAGTTCATTAATTTCATATTTATCAAAAGCAGAAGTCATACTTCAAATGAACAAGGAAGAAAATGTCAAACCCATCTTGCTAAAGAACCAACCATTTGCTCTACCTGAGAAGGTAAGAAAATCTTTACGTATATTAGTTGGATTGCAGAATGGTCATTGCCATATTATTTTTACTCCTCATACTCTAATGTATGTAAACTCCCCTGCTGGGCATCATGGTAAGTCATAAATGACATCTTCCAAACTTCACAGTCTTTGCACATCTCTGATGTAGTTTTTTTTGCATAACTCCACCTTCTCTTGTAAAGAAATTGGAGTTGAATGTGCTCTTCTTAGTCCTAACTCAATTATAGACTCACACTTTAGTAGTCTAAGTCATTTTGAATTTCCCATCTTTTTTCTCTAATGTCTAAGCCTCCAATCACAAACCAAAGTCTTAAATGAGGAGAGGTCTTATACCATTTTCAATTGAAGGCTAATCTCTCTTAGAGAGCACATCGTTCACACAACCCATCCTATCATCAATCAAATCATTATGGGAGAACTGTCTAAAAAAAATTGAGAATATCAAATGAATCGGCTTGGATTCACCCAGCTCCCCAGGCCAGCCTCCTCCCTCCCTCCCCACCTTAAATCACTCTCTGCTTACAATGGTCAATGTGAGTTAGGCCAGTGTGGTATTGTTTCCTGTACATACTGACTAAGTCACATATAACATAGTTGAACCCCTACCAGTTACTAATAATGGGATCTTAATTTCGTCCCCAGGCAACTTTAAAGCCCATCCAATTATTAATCACCTAGCTAAAATAAAATAAAATAAATTTCTTTTTCTTACCCATATGGCACACATCTACCCAGGTCTAAACCTTCCCCGCCCCCCTACTCTCGTAACCACAAGGCGTCCCAACCCCCATAGGCACTACAAAGTCCCTTTAACAGCTAGTATGTGTTGGACAGCAGACGGTACCACAACACCGGTAGTAATGTGTGATGTCGGAATTTAAATAACTATGTTGATTATTGGCACCTGAAGAGGAGGTTTGTCTCCGCGAAACTAGTCGTGCCATACATGTAT
>JAYMFT010147665.1:0-12689 GCA_038088735.1 Panulirus argus
TATATAGGAAGGTAACTGTTGACGTTTAACCTATTTACCTTGTTAGTTCGGTACATGAGTGTCTGGTATGTGAGGGAGGAGGGTAAGTAGTGGCCAACACTGTGAGCCCCACGCCCGGTAATTACGGGATGAACCCCTCAACTTTTAATTAACTTCTCTTCGTCGTAGTTATAAAATCACTTACCGCGCGACGAAAAGAGAATTTACAGGAAAGTTTTTCCTCTCGCTCTCTCTCTCTCTCTCTCTCTCTCTCTCTCTCTCTCTCCCTCTCTCTCTCTCTCTCTCTCTCTCTCTAACAGATATATCGCAGCCATGAATATGTAGGCTAGCAAGTCATAAAGGAAGTGAAATAATAGAGGTTGAGTATTGGCATGATTACAGTGTCTGTATCATTTGTGGTTGCTGGAAAAACTTAATAGAATGGGGGAAAACAGAGTGAATGTAGAAGGGGAACTGCAAAATGAAATACAACAAATGTTTCTCCATAAACGATGGGAAATGCAGAATGGCAATACCTTTAGTGCACGAAATAGTGATAAAGAATAATATAAAAGATATTCGTATAAGCAGTTTAAAAGTGTTTTTGACTTTGAAAAGTGAAAGCAGAAGGAAATATATATAATGATCGTAAAGTAATAGAGACCAGGATATCTTGACATGTCAGAACCACTAAAGGTTCGTAAGATGCAATGGCTAGAATGTCGAAAGGTGGCAGTGTTGGAGGAGGAGCGAGCGTTGTGGAAAAGATGGCCATCCCAAGAAGTAATCAAGAAGCAACTTTGACCAAAATCAAAATATGTTTCACACTTCATTATTTTTGTCATACATTTCACATTCCATACATTAAGTTAAGCATTTCACCTTCCATTTAAGAATTTGTACATCCCACAGTCCATCTGTAAAGCCATATATCTCACTTTCCACCCATCAACTCTTACATCTCACACCACAGTGATCCAAATGGACTAGAAAAGTAAACAGCATGGTTGTTTATGGCGAGAGATATGACATTAGGTGGTAGGGAAACATCTGTTCCTCATGAACATCAACAAATTAATGATAACTGATGCTGAGATATACAGTCACGGGAAGGAAAAAGTAGTATGAGTTAATGAATGAAAGACAGACAAGTAGAGCAAAGAGTATTGAAATTTTGTGAGAGAGGACTGGACATCTGACTCATATCGCGTACAGACACTTTATTAGAGACTTGCCTTGAAAGAGGCAATGGAAGGTAGCTTACGTTAAAATGTTTTCGTCACATGTTGATATGATGAGAAACGCAATCTGATGGTGCAGAAGTATGCATATCTTCGAGCAAATATATCTACAGAAATTATAGGCGATTACTGGGGTAAGAGTATGTAAACAAATAAAGAGATAGCTTCATTCTCCCTGAAAGAAAATGTAGTGGGGAAGGTCACAACGCGAAGTGGATGAAGAAGTTAGAGAAAAAGTTTCTCCATCAACATCTCTCTCCACTCGTGATGATCCGAGGGGAGTTGGAGAGGTTGGAGGCTACGGGAGAGAGCATACATAGAATCATTTCTCCCCAGATAAATATAAGAGAATAATATTCACCGATTCAGTAATTGCTTTCAGTATTTCTGAGTAGTAAATAGAGAGACAGAACTTTCAGTTTAAGATGGGAAAGAGGTTGAACCATGAGTGTGGCAATAAGAATTGCGGCTAGTTTTGTAATTACCTAATTGCAATTTTTTATTTATACTGCACGGGAAGGGAGTTTTACACTCATCGGGCCCCATCTCTTTAACACTCTCTACTGTTATGAAACCTCATGAATTTTTGTATGCTGTCTGCATTAACTATATCCTCAGTAGTCTGTTCTAATCATACACCACTCTTATGCTATAAAAGTATTTCTTTACATCCTTATTTACAAGTTTCTTACTTAATTTCGTGCTATGTCATCTGGTTCCTCTGTCCCTACATCTATCAAAGTACTTTCCACTGTCCATTATGTCGATCTTTTTCAGAAACTTAAAGGTTGTAATTAGATCAGCTCCCACTCTTTTGTCTTCCAATGCTGGTGTATTGTAGCCTCCAGCCTTTCTCTGCAGCTTACCTCTCTTAATTCTGGCACCATCTCTGTTGCACTCCTCTGGACCTTTTCTATGAGTTCTTTGTGCTACTTTAAGTGCCGTGACCAAACTTGAGAAGCAAATTCTAGTTTTGGCCATATGCAAGATATGAAAGTTACTCTGATATTTGCCAACATACAGTTTGACTCCTTTGCTCTTCTCCTAATGAGGGATTCTGGCGTCAGGTTAGGAACGATTCCTACTCCCAAGTCCCTTTCACACAGAGAATCTTGAAATTTACCTCACTTTGTCCCATCCTCATTACTTTACATTTGTTAGGGTTGAATTTCATCAACCACTTTACATACAGCTTTGGGGTCTGTTTATGTTCACCTTCATGAATTTTACATCATCTGCAAACATATTCAGGCAATTCATTAATATATTTAACAAGAAGAGTAATGATCCCAGATCCGAACCCAGTAACCCTACGCCCGTCACCTCAACCCATTTGAAAAAGGCTCCTCTGACATACATGCCTTGTTCTTTCCCACTGAGATAGTCTTCTGTCCAACAGGGAAGCTTTCCCCTCACCTCTGTTTGGTGATCCAGCTTCATAATCAGCCTCCTATGTGGTACAGTGTCGAATGCCTTCTGACAGTCCATGTGAAACAGTCCTCCCAGTCTTCCCTTTAGTCCAGGACTGAGCTCACACTCTCGTAAAACTCTAAGAGTTTAGTTACGAATGACCACATTTTCTTAAAACCATGCTGTCTTTCACATAGGTAACTTCTCAGGAAAAAGTCATCCAATTGCTTTCTAGTAATGTGACAGAACCTGACAGACCACACTCGTCAGTGAGACCGGTCTGTAGTTCAGCGCCTGTTCCCGGTCTCCTTTCATATATATAGGTATGACGTTTGCCCTTCCTCATTCCCTTGGCACTATGCCTCTCTCCAGTGACATCTTGAACAGGAATTCAGGTGATCCGTCATGCGTATTTGAACACCTTTCTAGCACATATCATGAAATTTCAACAGGACCATGAGCCTTGTAGTGATCAAGTCCTTTTGACATTCAGTCAGAATCTTTTCTACATATCTCAACGATTTCCAAAACCTCCTCCCCATTTAATTTCACTGGTGATGGGGATATAGTGTCTTCCACTGTAAAAACATTTTTGAACTTGCTACTTGCAATTCACTTCACCACATATCCTTACATCAGCCTCTGCTATATTTCCCATTGAACCCCTTATCCTGATTAGCTGCGCCATAACTGACAAATGGCTCCTGATGAATTTATGGAATAGTTTTGGATTTTCAGCTGCCTTGTCCACAATGTTCCTTTCAAAGTTTCTTTGTTCCTCTTTTCTTGTCCTGCTATACTCTTTCCGTGCTCTCTTATACCTTGCCAATGCTAGCTGGCTAGGGGGGGCCGTCTCTATCTTCGCTACTGCACGCCTCGAAGCTGCTTTGCTTTATCACATCTTTTTATTAAACCATTGCTTAATCTTCTTCCCATTTCCTTTGTACATGAGGCATGAGGTTCCCAAACCTACACTCTTTCACTATAAGTTTCACAGAACCTCTTAACACAACGCCATGGTTCGTGGTTATTGAATTCCATCCCCCGGTCTACGTTACCATAAAAATGATTGAGGTTCGTGAAATTTCCACAGTCATATCTCCTTTTACTTTCTGACTCGTCTCTGCTCTTTCAGTGTCCTCTTTTACCACATATTCAGACTTGAGCATTACATGATCACCTCCTCCAACAGGTGTGCAGCATGTAATGTTCTCAGTATCCATGCCCGTATGATTGAAGATAAGGTTAGGTTATGATAGTGTATCAGTTCCTCTCATCCTAGTATGTTCCATGACAAGTTGGTGCAGGAAATATCTTTTAAACTCTTAAAAACTTGTGTCTTATGACTCCTTATCACAATGACAACCAAATTCCCCAATGTTTGTCACACGCCCTCATAATGTGTTGAGGTTTGTCTGTCACTGGTTTCTCACACACTCAAAATGTGTTTTTAGGTTTGACCCTCACCGGTCAAGCCTAAAAACATTATGAGAGTGTGTGAGAAACAATGAAGGATAAACCTCAACACATTAAGAGGGTGTGTGAGAATCCAGTGAGGGACAAACCTCAAAACATTTTGAGAGCGTGTGAGAAACCAGTGACAGACAGACCTCAACGCATTATGAGGGCGTGTCACTTTCTAAGAAGTGTGTCATTCAATGATTGTTCCTTCATTGTTAACATTGTGCATTTATTCCGGTTCGTTGCAACTCTTTGGAACATTCTATATCATTACCGACTCAATGCTCTTCTTTGTCTGAATGGGCCGTCCTTCACTGTCTCATGAAACTTGAGGCTCTCCTTCATTGAGAGGTCTAATTCTCCTCCTCGTTTACCTTCCCTTTCCTTTCTTACTATCATTTGTACCCCTCTGGGCAGAAAGAGAGAGGATTTATCTCTCTTAGAAGCTGAGTTCCACAATTCCAGTAATATCAGGTGCAATTTCCCTCATACGATGCTTGATTTCCAGTTCTTCACCGCAATTAACTCATCCACATTTCAGCACATTGCTTTGGGTCTGATAATACCATCTCCCAACACACCTGCCCTATCTGCAGTTCTAGCAGATCTATTCCCTCCACTTACCATGTGTGGCTCTCTCTTCCTTAGATCTATCAAATTTGATGAATATCCCTCTGAATTCCACCATGCCTTTATAATTCTTAGTTTTTTAAGCACATCCTGGTTTGAAGACTCTAAGTCAAACGTACCATAACTGGTGGCTCCCCCTTACGTCTTAGTTATTTTTCTCCTTTCCTTTATCACTGAAGTTGTTTCTGGCAGACCCTTAGCCTCCTGCACTCTTTTCATACGTATCTCCTTCTTCTTTTCCCATTCTTTCTTATCTAATGCATGATCTTCCAGTCCAAGAATAGTCAGTGATTTACGTTCATCAACCTCCTGCTTTACTAATTCTTTCTAATTTTGGTGCCACCCATTTTTCAGCTAGATACCTAAGTGTGATAGTGTCAACCACTATGTCTAACCTTCTCTACGATCTCTCTTTAGCTGGCAGCCACTTGTCATGTGTTCTCTGTACTTTTTTAAACCTTCCATCAACTAGCCCATATACTACTTTGATTGCATCATCTGTAACAGGACGTATTACTTTTCCAACCTCAGCTCAATTTCCCGTGTTCCTCTGCTTGTGTCTCCCCGGGTCCATGTTCCTCTCCTTCACGCTTAACGGTCTGTTGATCTGCTTCAATGCTTCTGCAATTTCTTGTCCAAACTGTCGTCAAAATTTACCTGTGACTGCACAGCCTCTAGTACATCAGCCTTTGCCTTCCTTTTATTGTGTTTGGCTGTATAAACTTCTGACATCAGGTGTGTGTGTGTGTGTGTGTGTGTGTGTGTGTGTGTGTGTGTGTGTATGTGTGTGTGTGTGTGTGATTACCTATCTGTAACAACTTTTTTGTTTTTTTATGGTGAAGAGGCTTTTCTTACGAGGAGCCCCGTCTTGGAACCTCATATTTCCATCGAAAAATCTTTTAAACTTCGCAGTAGTGCGAAGAGTTGCTACATCCTGAATCTTTCCTTTCATATCCACAACTCTGTGAATAATGAGGTATTCTCTCACGTCCTCTCTGGCTCTTCCTTTGTCCAAAATATTACTATGTCGTTTATATCTGACATTCCTTTTTTATTTCCAACGACTAGCCTTTGCGAATATCAGTGTAACTAGGAAATATAAGATTTATCATAATTTCTCCATTCATCCGCTTTCCACCACTGTGGAGGAGATGAGGACTTCTCTCCTCCAAGATCTCCATTGTTCACCTTTCTTGATTATGGCATCATTCTTGTCTTATATCGGTGCACTTCTCTGGCAGCTCCGTGTGTACCCTAGAGCATGCAGCCCAAGGCGTTGGTGCGGCGCTACTTTGCAATGAACATACGTCGAAAATATCTCGTTGAGCGTCTCCATGAGCATGTACTTAGAAACAATGGGGTGGGTGTTACTTCGTAGACATCATGCTGTGCTAAACGCCTAGCGGAGATTATCGAGGCTGGAATTGAAGTCCCACGTCCCATCTTCTACTGGATCTTCCTCTTCTCAGTCATGGTTTGATCAATCCTACTCTGGTGCTTGTCGCATCAAGGACAAAGCGTACTTTGCAATGAAACTCTTTAGTTCTCCTAAATCCTACTCTATTTTTATATCTGCTCGGAATCACTATAAAGTTGTTATTCATAAAGTCAAGGAATCCTTCATAAAAATGTGCTGATATAGCTTTTTCTTATGACATATCCTCTTGGTCCTTCACCAAAAACATCTCCAATAACTTCTGTAATTGACGCTGGTGTAACACCGAAATACCTAAGTCTCCCTCTAAGAAACTGGGAGTCCTGTTTAGATGTCGAAATTTCTTTTCTTCCGAATAGTTGTTCTGTTTATACCAAGGAGTTAATACTCCTTTTTTTCCAGCACTGCTCTCAAATCTGGGATGGTTCTAGCTCTGCATCCGTGCTTGACAGAATTGAGTCGAAAGCTGTCTAACTTATGAACTCTCCCAGCCTATCCTCAAAACTTGACCCCTTGCCCTACGCCACAACGTTGGTTCTCTTTCCCTTTTCTATGGGTACTTCTTTGGTTTCTACTCCCGAGAGCTGGCGGCTTGTGTGCCTCCACCACTCGCTAAACCACGCAATATTCGGTTAGTTGCTGCGTCATAAGATTACTGTGCAGCCGTTGGCAACTCAAGGGTGGGCCGTTTTGACAGCTGTTTCTTTCCTTATACCTCTTTGCTTTGGAACTCTCTACCCTCTCATGTTTTTCCGAATAACCATGACCCGACACAATTTAAGAGAAAAGTTTTTACTCCCTCCAAAATTAGTAAAGCTTTTCCCTTGTCTCTTCTCTATCCCTTTTGTTAACCTCTCTATAATTCATTTAAGGCCCAGCCTTGATGTAAACTTTTGTTCGTAACTGGAGCCTCCAGCGAAAAGAAAAAAAAAGAAGGAAAAAACTTCTTCCTCATTTCCGATCTAATCACTATAGAGCTAACTTTTGAACCGTAATAGCTCCTCTTCTTGGTAATCCTTCGCCCACATCTCCCACTGAACCTACGCTGTCTCTTATATCTTCCTCACTCAAGGTCTTCCGAGCACTCCTCTTGTTCCAGGTAAACAAGACGCATGGGCTAGACGGTACACCTCCTAGAGTCCAAAGGGAGTGTGTTTCTGTGTGCATTCCAATCTTTGCTCGCTTATGTCGTCTCTGTCATAAAACCCAGACTATTTTCTTCTTCTTGGAAGCAAGCCTGTGATAAGCCCTAGGAAAGTGGGCCGCTTAAAGCCCTCTAAATATCACCCCATTGCTCTTACTTGTGCTTTCTCCAAAAATGTTAAACTTCAATTAAATTTCATTTTCTTAAATACTTTGAATCTCATTCTCTGTTTGCTGATCACCAATAGGTATTTCGCAGTTCTAAGTCTACATGTGATTTCCCTTCTGTCTTATATTTGGCCCTCTTTTCTCAGGAACTTTAATGAAGCCTTTGGCGCAGACGTCGACATATCCAAAGCATTTTGACAGGTTATGGCATAAGTCTTTTTTCATAATTCCTTTCCTTTAGTATTTCTGTTTCTCATAGTTCCCTTATGCAGAGTATCTTCTCTAGTCATTCCATTGCAGTAGTCGTCCTATCAACAGTAGTGTTCTTCGGGATTCTGTCGTATTACATGCTCTCTCTCTTCTCTTTGTAAGTCACCTTCTCTTCTATATTCAACCCTATGATTCCGGTGTACTCACTTCAAATCTCTTTCCCTTCCTTCCTATTTCTAATACTCCATCCCTTTCTCGAAATGAACACATTTCCTCTCAATTCAGTTCTGTGAATAATTTCAGAATAAGGAAATTGGACTTCATTAGTCTTCTTCTTGATCTTTGTACAAGTTAAAACCTTCCTGGATTTTTACTTCATTCTTATTCCTAAACAACCTGTTGCGAAGTACTGTCAGAGACTTTCTGGAAATTCGAGGTACACAATCAGTCCAGTCTTTATTTCCTTCCAAAGTGGTGCTTTCCCTTTCATAGAAATACGGGAGATTCGTCACGTATGATGTTTGTGTGTGTGTGTGTGTGTGTGTTGGAGTGCGAGGGATCTTTTCCGTTTATACGTTCTGCTCTATATTTGTGTATGTAAGCAATCACTTGCCTCACCGCCATCATCAGCTGGTGTTCGTGTTGAGCCCCACCGTCTCCTTTTCCTCAGTCCGGCCTACTCCCTAGCCTGGCTACCGTCTACCGGCGCCCCATAACGAGATAGCCAGCTATAGGGTCCCGTCAGTGGCAGTGGCGTGCCTGAGTGAGCAAGATGGATGTCGTTGTCCCGAGAATGACACCTGCCCATTCACTTCCTCGCTCCTCAACCTCTCCAGTTATGAGGTTGGAGGCAGGCGGAAGCCAACCATCAGTAATGCCGAACGTGTCTGAGAAATTGTAATTAATGTCAAGTTGTGCTTCAGGGGTAGGTGAATCACTAGATATTTTATTGTGTGTGTGTGTGTGTGTGTGTGTGTGTGTGTGTGTAAATTTTTTGCTAAAATGTACGTTCGTCTTCAGAAAAAATCAGTAGAAGCTTCTCTTTTCCAGATGCTGTACGTTTACCCAATGACAGCTCCGCCTTCTTTTGTAAACACTATGCGGTGGGCGAGCACAAAGCTAAAAGCGAAAGAACTCAAAAGACAAACTCGGATATATGGTTGATCTCGCGATGTGTATACCCACCCAACATACCAGACCAGCAGACTGGCAAAGATTGGCATTTTACTTCTGCAGGCAACTCCCCAACGTTGGCCGTATGATAGCCGAAGCGATAAACACGTTATTATTTTATCGGCATATCCTGTTTATCCCTCTTGATTCTGCACGGGCCAGTACGTTGACGGCTCGCCTTTACGCATACGTAGCCTGATGTTGTTGACATCCAGCCTTATCTGTGATGCAGATGGGTTTTTCATAACTGATTAGATGTAGTTAAATCATATCTGCTTCGCTGATCTCCGGGACGCGAGGCTTCAAAGAGCAATTTGTAGGGAAATTATTATGCTGATGACGACGAGCCGGAGCGGGACTCACGGCCTCCTCTCTCATTTTATTCACCGGAAAAAAATGAGAAAAAATAGAATAAAGAAAATCAACCTTTAACGTCATAGTGTTAACGCAAGGGAACTTATGTTTTGCTTCCTTCTCTTTATATTCCCTCCCGTGTCTGTCCATCTTATTCACGGGAAACAGAAGAATCAAAAAATCTATTTGTTAATTTCATCTATTACTGCCACAGGATCCTTTCTTGAAAGGGGTTCCTGGAATTACTCCAGGACCCCTTTTCCAAGAGCTCCTGTAGCTCCAAGGCTGCGTTACTTCCAGTATCAGGAAAATGATGGACTCCTTTTGGAGTGAAAAGTTCTTTGAAGAGGCTGTACTCTCGATTATGTAGTCTCGACTAATGTGACTTTTCACTTGTGGTGTGAACTTATGCAGGCGGAGTACGGTAGAACCATAAGATATTTCATGAATGTGGAATTTCCTGGCCTTATATCTCTACATATGTATTGACTTTAGTAGATTTCTTATAGTCATTTTGAGCCTGCTTTCGACCGCCTAACGGTAAAGGATGCAGTAATCGGACCCTAATTCACGGATCCTTCGTATATCAACAATGAAGTTGTTTTTACAGAAGATTGTGAGGATATTGCTATTCATACCATGAAAGAATTAACTGAGTATGGAATTATGGTATTTACAATGACACTATTAAAGTTATACCCGCTTTTCACAAACTTTCTAGTTCTTGAAATTCTTTATCATACATCTTTATCTGTATTGTGATGCATCTCTTTCTCTTTCTCTAGATTGGTAGTGTGTGGTCGGCAGCCACCAACCAGGGAGGGACTAACGCCTGGGTATTGAAAGGGTTAGATACAGTCGTTTAGATAGCTGACATCCTTGACTTCGTCCAGGATGTCAGCTATCTAAACGAATGTATCTAGAACACATGATTACATTCATCGGGTTTTGAAAATGCGTAGATATTCATTCGAACACATTCAGTCATGACGAATGGCGTTTTAAGCAAACATATCCGGTTCGCGAGGTGGGTCTAGTCGTATTTATTCAATGAATAGTTATTCTGTTTGGCCGTAACACTTCAGCAGGTTCAGGGAATCATAAATTCTTTTGTGATATTTTGAGACAAATGGCACAGATTGTTTCGAGAATGTTATGCATTAACTTGATTTATGTAAGGAATCAAATACAATAGAAATGTCTTTATTGTGCACTTATCCACCCAGTACCAAAATTCAACATAATACAACGAATACTCATGTTTTACACCGGAGGAAGTTAGGATTCTGGAGACTCTTCACCAGTACAGGAAGTGTGGTTCATACTCCTGAACAGATTTCTCCAGGAAGGAAATGTTGCCGAAGTCCCTACGTCACTCGAGTTTTACCCTCAACAGTATCCTCATCTATACACACTGATAAAAAGTGTACCATTATAATCTTATTAATTCGTCTGTCTTATGTCAGTCAGCGAATTTCACATCTTAGCCTTTTGTGGTTCCTCCTAATTCTGGCACCTGTAATGGTGTTGACTGCGCCTGGATGCAATCTTTCGTATTTTATAACGCAAAAAGGTATTTTGCTCCGGGTCTTGAAGGAGGTTGTTGACTCTCACGTCTCCTTAAACACGAAGTTGCACACCATTTTGAAGATGTGTCGAACTCTTCACATGGAGGGTACTCTGGGATCAGCAGCGTCACAAGAGCTCTCCATTAACTCCCTTTTTATGGCCTGTGATGTCCTATCGGTCGACTCCCCATTAGGAACCATTTGAGCCTGAGATTCGCTGAGATTCGCCCTCCAACACTTAAAGGTATCTGATCGGGAAACTTAAGAACACGAGTTGGGTCTTATAGTTCAACAGAGGATTATACATATTGACCGTCTAGTGTAACTGACTCATATCTTGTGTAATATATGGTAGACATTGCTATAAAGAATATGTTCAACTACTGTACCTCCACTCGATAGTTTTTAGAAGAGAGGGTCAAGAACGAAGGAGGAAGAGAAAATCATTGATTTTCGAATAGATCGTGACCTACGATAATAACAGTAATAGACCTTTTTATCACATTATTTGTCTATTGCTTTTTTTTTTTTTTCTTTTTTTGGGGGTGCTGCAAATTAAAGTTTTGAATGCATTGTTATCACAGTTACTATCTATCACGTTAGATATGGAACTTGGATTTTAGAGGCTTACTTCGACTAATTAATCGTATTATTAAACCTTATAGTAATCAGATCAGGGTCACTCGGAAAGACTGTTCACAATATTCTCTTTATTTTTTTTTTCTTAAGCTCTCAGAAAGCTCGTCATGATAACCAGAACACGTGTTGGTTGATCTGAGCTGCATCTGGAAATAGCATTTTATTGCCAAGAAAAGATGGCAAGTTTTTGGCACTGTAAGTGGATCCACCGTCTCATCTTCCATGCGGGTGAACCTTCTCAACTGGTTTTTATCCATTGCCAACAAATCGAAAAGACTGTTCACAATTTTCTTCTCCATTCCACATTATTCCTATATTTACACTTGCCACAAGACTTTAATTACTGTAATTTCTGCCAGTCTGATGTTATACCTACATCTTCATACCTAAGGAAAATGTGTTACATACATACCGAAGATGGAATAAGTACTCTACCATTTACTCACAGTACACATCCAGCTCCTCTTCCATACTTTATTTTTGTTCTTAGCCTCTGCTTTTCCCTTGCCGTCCTTGCTGAGCATCACTCCATAAAATCGAAACTCTTTTATAACTTCCATTCCTTCCCAGGTTAAAGTGGCTACAGACTGGGAGTATGCAGCTCTTACAAACACGAGGAACGTTGCTCTCGCACGCATTTACTCCCCTGCTACTACTAAACATCTCTCCAAAGCAACTTAATATTCTGCTCAGCTCCCGTTTTAACTCAGCTAATACAGCACGTCAGTAACATACACGCCTGAGGTAGCTTCCACCTTGTTCCATCGTGTTTCAGCCGTGCTTAGCAGCCCCCAAATTTATTCTCATTTCACGCATTGCTTAACGTATGACACCAACAATTATTTACTTCACACCCCGTTCTCATAACAAAGCTACGTAACTCTCACACAAGAGTTACGTCTGTTATAAGAACTCCAGGCGATATTATACAACGCTCTGCCCAGGAGAGGAAGAGTTAAGACCCTCCCCACCAAATGCCTCTTAATTTCCTGTAACACCATAAGCCACAATACAAATCTCATTCTTTCCTCCTGAGTTTACTCACTGCGACCCTATGCACAAGATTCGACCAGAAAAACACATTCCAGTTGGCCACAGTTCCACCCTCAGACTTGCCTGCTAGACACACAAATCATTTTTTTTGGCATTTGCTTTTACACATCTTATTTTGATACATAGATAAATGCTCTTTTCTGTTATGCTTTTATGTTAGTTGAGACGGCATGGGCACCTGATGCCCTAATCAAGGCCATTCCATTAACTCTCTCTCTCTCTCTC
>JAYMFT010147676.1:0-12689 GCA_038088735.1 Panulirus argus
GAAAGTGGATGGTGAGAGATGGGTGATCATTAGTGCTTATGCACCTGGTCATGAGAAGAAAGATCTTGAGAGGGAAGCGTTTTCTGGGCAGCTGAGTGAGTATGTCAGCTGTTTTGGTGCACAAGACCGGGTACTGATGGCGATTTAAATGCAAAGGTGAGTAATGTGGTAGTTGAGGGTATAATTGGTGCACATGGGGCATTCAATGCTGTGAATGGAAATGGTGAAGAGCTCGTGGATTTTTTTGCTGAAAAAAGGACTACTGATCGGGAATACCTGGCTTAAAAAGAGGGATATTCACAAATATACATATGTGAGTAGAAGAGATGGTCAATGGGTAATATTGGGTTATGTATAAATTGACAGGAGTGTAAAAGAGAGACTTTTGGATGTTAATGTGCTGAGAGGGGCAGCTGTTGGGATGTCGGATCACTATCTTGTGGAGGAGAAGGTAAAGATTTGTAGAAGTTTTGAAAAAGGAAGATTGTCGGGGAGAAGAGAGTGGTGAGAGTAAGTGAGCTTTGAAAGGAGACTTGTGTGAAGAAGTATCGAGAAAGATTGAGTGTAGAATGGCATAAGGTGAAAGCAAGTGAAGTGAGGGTAGTGGGTGAGGAATGGGATGTAATCAGGGAAACAGTGATGGCATGTGCAAGAGATGCATGTGGCATGAGAAAGGTGGGAGGGGGGCAGATTAGGAAGGGTAGTGAGTGGTGGGATGACGAAGTAAAGTTGTTAATGAAAGAGAAAAGAGAGGCGTTTGGACGATACCTACAAGGAATGAGTGCAAATGACTTGGAGATGTATAAGAGAAAGCGGCAGAAGGTCAAGAGGAAGGTGCAAAAGTTGAAGAAGAAGGCATATGAGAGCTGCTTTGAGAGAGTATCGTCAAACTTTGGGAAGAGTAAAAAGATGTTATGGAAGGAGGTAAATAATGTGCATAAAACAAGAGAACATCGGTGAAGGGGGCAAGGAGGGAAGTGATGGCAGGTAGCGATGGAGTGAGGAGGACATACAGTGAGTATTTTGAAGGATTGTTGAATATGTTTGATGATAGAGTGGCAGAGGTACGGTGTATGGTCGGGGGAGGTGGGTGCGAAGTGAGAGGGTCAGGGAGAGTAGCTTGGTGGAGAGAAAGGAGGTGGCGAAAGCCTTGCGAAAGATGAAATCCAGCAAGGCTGCGGGATTGCATGATATTGCAGTTGAATTTATTAAGAAAGAGGGTGACTGTGTAATTAATTGGTTGGTAAGAATATTCATTGTATGTACGGATCATGGTGAATTGCCTGAGGATTGGCGGAATGCATGTATAGTGCCACTATTCAAAGGAAAAGGGGAAAAAGGTGAGTGTTCAAACTACAGAGGTATAAGTTTCTTGAGTATTCCTGGAACAAGTTAGTTGGGATGTGAGTTTGAATGGAGAGAACAATTAGAGGAAGTGAAGTGTTTTAGATATCTGGGAGTGGACTTGACAGCGAATAGAACCATGGAAGCTGAAGTAAGTCACAGGGTGTGGGAGGGGGCGAAAGTTCTGGGAGCGTGGAGGAATCTGTGGAAAGAGAGAACGTAATCTATGAGAGCAAAAATAGATATGTTTGAAAGAATAGTAGTTCCAGCAATATTATATGGTTGCGAGACATGGGCTAGAGTTGTACGGAGGAGGGTGGATGTGTTGAAAATGAAATGTCTAAGGACAATAAGTGGTGTGAGATGGTTTGATCGAGTAAGTAACGTAAGGGTAAGAGAGATGTGTCGTAATAAAAAAAGTGTGGTTGAGAGAGCAGAAGAGGGGGTGTTGAAATGGTCTGGACATATGGAACGAATGAGTGACAAAAGGTTGACAAAGAGGATATATGTGTCAGAGGTGGAGGGAACAAGGAGAAGCGGGAGACCAAATTGGAGGTAAAAGGATGGAGTGAAAAAGATTTTGAGCGGTCGGGGCCTGAACATGCAGGAGGGTGAAAGGCGTGCATGAGATAGAGTGATTTGGAATGATGTGGTATATTGGGGTCGGCGTGCTGTCAATGGACTGAACTAAGGCATGTGAAACGTCTGGGGTAAACCATGGAAAGGTCTGTGGTGCCTGGATGTGGAAATGGAGCTGTGGTTTCGGTGCATTACACATAATAGCTAGAGACAGAGTGTGAGCAAATGTGGTCTTTCCTGGCGCTACCTCGCTGACGCAGGGGATGGAGTTGCTATTTTCTGTAGGGAAGGGTGGCGCCAGAAATGAATGGAGGCGAGCAAGTATGAATATGTACATGTGTATATGCATGTGTATGTATATATGTATATGTTGATATGTATATATATATATATATGTATTGTGCATATATGTGCGTGTATGTATATATGTGTGTATATGAGTGGATGGATTTTTCTTCGTCTGTTTCCTGGCGCTACCTCGCTGACGCGGGAAACAGTGATCAAGTATAATATATATATATATATATATATATATATATATATATATATATACCCAAGACTGAGCCAGGTACCCAATGTATCAACTAACTGCTAGGGGTGGATGAACAGCTGGGTTGACTGTAGACCGACTACCGCATACAGGATTCGAACCTATGCGCTCGACCCTGGGCGGCCCGTGAATGCGTCACGGTAAGAAACGCTATCCGCTAAACCACGGGAGTCCATCATCTTTCATATTCCTAAACGTTAGTCTTTCCTGTGGAACAGATAAAGTGTCTGAAACCTTAGACGCAATAAAGCTAACCTCCCTCACACCTTAGTCTTACTGACCTTTTAATTTTCTTCTGTAGCGCCAAACCTACCTCGCATCATACATGTCTAGAGAAAAACTGCTTATTATACACCACAGACCTTAGAGATTACTCTCACTCCATTAGATACTTTACCTAAACTTTACCTCGTATCCGCAATGCCATCCATCCTCCCTGCATAATTATGTTATTCCAACAGTGGCCATTGATATACAGCCTTTATCTTAGTTTCCGCTCATCCTCACTTAGCCTTATCTCTATCTTGGCGTTCCTTAATTCCATCGGTTTAATTTTCGTTTACCTAACTATTAACTTTAACCTTTTAATGACTTGAAGTCCAGGTTTGCGTCAACTTTAGGTGTTATCTCAGCGCGATGCCTGCCAGGAAATTATCTCTGTTTCGCTGTTTCGAACTGCAGTGACCTCAAACTAGTGTCTTCTATAACACCTGGCTTGACTCCTCATACCCTGACCCTTCCCTGTACCTATAATGATCTGACTTCATTCTTGACCTCTCTCCATATACACTTTGATTAAGCAAAATTCTTTGTCTGAATTTATAGAATTGCTCTTACTTTATCTCATACCTTTATGAATTTGGATTACACACAACTGTCTTGAGCTCACCCCTGAATTCTACCCTCACTTAGACATCGACCTTTATTTCAACCTCCGTCTTAACCTCTGAATTTCCATGGCGCTCTAAGATTTTTTGTAAGCAAATCTCAGACTTGACATCGACTTTGATACGTTACCTCTAGACCCCAAGCCTTGACCATCGTTTCTCACTATCTTTATTATATCTTAAGCCTAGACTGTTACCTACACCTTTGCGATAGCCTCTACATTCATCCCTGCCAGAACTCTTCCTCTACTTCATCTTTGATCTCCAACGTGACATCCAACTTAGTATTTACCAACGTCTCTTCCAAGGTGTTTAAGCCGATTTCTCAATGCTCCTTTTCCCATTGCTAGTAAACCTGTATGACTCTGTGCTGAATCCACAAATAATTTTTTTTCGAGCGATCTGTCTAGATCTAGACAAACAAACCTCACCTGAAACCTGTTTCGTAATGTCCCTCTAGATCTGACCCTAAGCCTGTGTGTCTAGATCTCAACCATGACCTGATCTCCCGTGACCTTACCTCTGTCCTCTATGTTGATGGAGTCCTTGAGAACCACGAGACCTCCAGGTAGTATACAGGTATCAGGAACAACCTGGCTGGCCTCGCACTCCTTCTTGATGATCTCGGTAAGTTCTTGGGTCATGTTGGGTTGTGACGTAGTTAACAGGAACTGTACCTGAACATTGGTCATCCGGGAGACTGATCGTTTCCTGGTCTGAAGGGACTCTATGCTTACGATCTCGACGGTGTCTTGACCGAAGTATGTCTCGAGCTAAGGGCCATAAGACGGTGGTTAGCGATTTACTTATTAAAAGTGGTTTGAGGTGTAGCAAGTTGTTTGTGGTGTGAGTGTAAATTGAGGGGGACTATTGAAATAGAACACACAGAATACAAAGGAATGCAAACACACAGACTACTGGGTCCTCTTGGGTGCTATATGCAATATAAGAGCGGATCAGAACAGAAGAGAAATAACGAAAACTTTATATTTACAGAGACTCAAATAAAGCCATTCGTGAAGTTTTGTTAGACGTATCCATGGTATTGCTTTCAAAAGTTGTAAGTGGTAAATGATCCCGCATATCAACAGTTCTGTTGAAAAAGTACTGTGTCGTTCGAAGTAAAACGTTTGCCCACGAGTTTGCTGTTCGAAATAGACTGATTTAACCTTAAATATGTTGCCAGAGTCTTTTCATCATTTTGAATTTTTGTATCATAATTTTTTTTTATTTAGTTAAGTTTAGCTCCTCTAAACGACTCATAGGATTCGTTTCTCAGTCCGGGGATGATCATCATAGCTCGCCGCTGGAATCTCCATTCCCGCTGTCTTTCTCAAACAGGTTGACCAAAACTGGACACATTGTTCAAGGTGGAAACACATCAATGAACACATTGTTCAAGGTGGAAACGCACCGGGGTATCAGTGAGGATTATATTTTTCAGAAGTGAATTAGAATGCTCTACTGATGAAGCTCTGAACTTAGTTCTTTTTTTTAGTGTTTGTAATGTTTGCCATCTAGTCTTTGGGACATCGGAGATAATCACACTGAGACTTTTTTCCTTTACGTTTTGTACGTCAACAGAACTTATATTGTAGCTTTTCTGTTTTATCGCAGATGGTTAAAACTTTGCTCTGATCCGTTAGTCAATGTTAATATACAGTTTCTGTTGTAGCTTTATTTCTCAACTTATAATTATCTGTGAATTTTGATATCTTACAGCACAGCCCATCAACAATATTACTGATCAATATAAGAAACAGAATTGGTCCGAAGGCTGATCCCTGCGGCACACCACTAATTACGTTAAATCATTCGTAGACTTGACATTAATCACCACTCTACTCGCGGCCAGTCAACCAGTTTTCATACCAATAAAATACAACCCGGTCTATACCATGTGACAACTTACGCTAGTAATCTTTGATGCAGAACTTCATCGAATGTTTGCTTTAAATCTCATAAATCATGTTAAGTACTTTATTTTCATGATACTTGTTTACTTCATAAAGGAAATCCTACAGATCTGCCAGACATGAAAAGTGTAAATTAAGAGTTTAAAAAGCTTTAGAAAAGGTATAAGATTGAATGATAAAAATAATGATCAACCATTTACTGAATTGCAGGTTAAGGCTGAAAATATGTAAGACATTGTCCAACATTAAATGTTGGGGATTAAAACGGATGTTAAACAGATAACCGTTTCACAATTAGAGAGGTGGAGGGTAATACACACTAGGCTAATTACTATTGATGTTTGCAATGGTTTGGATAGGGATGTTCATACAGCGGTCTGTACGAGCTCGCACGGGTCCGATGTAGCTGTGACGATGAACTGCAACTCGCATCTGAACTGAGATGAGAGGAAGTAACAGTGGCAGCGCTGGTGCACCGGTAGCTTCTCGAACTGTCAGATGAGGTCCAGGTTGGAGAGGTGTCGAAGTGGAGCAATCCAAAGTGGGGTCATTTTCCTGATTGCCTTTTGAAATGTGTATACGTGAAGAAAAAGGGACCGATTATGATCTATGCCACTTTTTTGCATTTTTACTGGTTATACCTCTTGTATTGCAGGTAAAAGCGGTGGCCAGTCAGGTTAGGAAGGCAAAAGTGAGTTTGGTGAGAATGAAAGTTCTGTAGGTGTTCTTGAATACAGGCGCAAGAAGTTCAAGTGTCTCCAGTCGACGAAGAGTGTTGAGACAGTATTTGGAAGATTTGATGATGTTCCTGACTTGAGCATTCCAACTTAGCTTATTGTCCAAAGTGACACCGAGAAGAAGGGTTGATTGGACAAGTTGAAGGGGACTGAGGCTGAGGAGGGTGGGACATTGCTGGAAGTGAGATTAATGTGTATGACCCGGGTCGAGATATGGTGGACACATAAGACTACGGAGGGAAGACAGCTTACAGAAGACTTGATAAGTCTGGGTTGAGTTTTTTGCTGGACAGTAACAGTAAATTAGATTTTTTATTTGTATTGATGGGGTCAGGATAGTAAAGATAAAGGTGATGGTCTAGTGCTGGAGGATATTGGGGGTGTTCTAAAGTGTGAGGTAGACGAAAAAGCTGTTCTCAACTCGAATATCAAATGCAGAGACATTGACGTATTTCTATCTAGGCGGGACGTTCATCAACGCATCATTTATAAAGATGAAGTATTAGGGTCTCAGTATCTTGTCAGGTCTTCTCATGCATAGCCAGTGTTGTAGCATAATACCTGATCTCTTCTTAAATCCATAATAGTTGCTGGTGTCTCTGTGTGTGAACAGTGGTCTGCCATGGTTGCTGGTCTTTCCATGAATGACACCGGTCTGTCGTGTTGCTGGTCTCTCCATGTGTGACTAGTGGTTTATAATTACTGGTCTCTCCTTGTATGACTTGTATGACTAGGGGTCTGTTGTGGTTGCTTGTCTCTCCATGTATCACCATTGGTTTATTATGATGGCTGGTCCCTCCGTGTTTGACTCGTGGTCTATAATAGTTGCAGGTCCTTTATTGTATGATCAGTGGTCTATCATGGTTGCTGATGTCTCCATATATAATCAACGATCTAGTATGGTAATCAAGTATGGCCTCTTTTAAGAAAATTTTCTTGTTCATCTAATGGTTTTCCTCCACTAATATGACTTAGCAGACAGAAGACAAGTCAGCATTGACTGAATGGCTAACATGTGCCTCCGAGATGGCCACTGTACATATATGAACTGTTATCACATCCATTTACAAATGAAGTATTTGTGGGCGAAACTAGAGAGCTTCTGATCCCATGTCAGTTGACTTTTTCGTGCCCACGAAAAAACTGAAGACTTTCAAAAACTCTCGACGTGTTGTGTGTGCAGATGCTGGTGTCTCGTATTATTATAAACGAGTGTCACTGACCAAAAAAGATGACAGACCGTATGGGTCTGCTATGCGTTTAGCTTCCAGTCGTGACGCCTTCTTCCTATCTACCTTTCTGGCCTGGACCTGGGGTGTGTGTTCATCGCAGGAAGTCAGACAGTAAGGTCATGTCACAGTTCGTACAGGTGTAAAGAAAAGAAAAAGTAAAATATCGTGTGATGTGTTGCAAGTTTGTTTGGCATCAAATTCCAGAGTATGTAAGTATTCTGACTAATCAGAGCATTAGATTATTTTCATGTTTGTGATGAGACATTGGTTTTGGTGTTTCAAAAGACTTTGAAAGCAAAATATTAAAATCACGATCTCGCATCTATACATTTTGCAGAATAAGAGAGATGCATTGTGCTCAGTATATCAGATACCGGAGGAAACGAGTTTATAAAAGTTATAACGTTTGTATCGGCCCCTCTTTAGATAACTGACTTGCCTTTATCATTGTCATCAAGAAGTGTAATGGTAGAATCACTCAAATAATAAATGTCATTAATCTTCTAGCATACTTGCCTGTCGTTTCTTCATTTACGTAGATACTTATGATTTCCTCTTTCATTCTCTTTCTCTTCTCTCCTTTTTCTTCCTGGTATGACTTCCACACACATTAGCCTCACGGTACAGTAATTAACAGCAGTAAACACCTGTGACGACCACAAATGGAAAGCAGGTGGTTATGGGTCGCATATCATAACAGTTTGTCGTCCCAGGGTCGTCGTATGAATGAGTGTGCATGGTCGTTGAGGATGATCGATTATTTCCAAAATCAAGCGTCGTTATGTTTTTGTTTATGGGACGATCTCATGATGGTCATTTCCTGTATTTCCTGTATGATTCGTTACTTGCACTTGATAATGTAAGTGGTCACTAGCATGGTCGATCATCTGGGTAGCTAGGGATTGTCTAGCATATGATGATTAGACGATGGTATGACTGGTAGCGTCTGTATGATCGACATTGTCTGAATGATTGGTAATTGTACTCGTTTGATCGATATCATGTGTGTTATGACCAGTACTGACCTCATGTGTATATCATTATATAGTGTGTTTATGACTGGTGTCTTTGCAATCGGTATCATCTGTATGGTACTCATACTGACGGCATCTGTTATACAGACGCTTGTTGTCTGATCGACATTGTATGATCAACGTCAGCTTTAAAGTATAACTGATATGTTTTGTGTGACTGAGATTGCCTGAAGAAATCGCTTGCGATCGACGTCACAACGTAACTGCGGATGATATATATACGGTATAACTTTCACAAAGTCAGTACTTGCAGTATCTGGTATACTGAACACAATGCGTCTCCTTTATACTGCAAGATGCATCTTGATTCCAATATTTTGGTCTTCAGGTCTTTCGAAACAACATAACTGGTGTCTTATCGCAAACAGGAAAATAATGGAACACTCTGATTAGTATGAATGCTTACATTGTCTGGTTTTGTAGAATAGTTACGGAATCTGATGTTTCATGATCATAATTTCCTTGAGAAATGAGAAACAAGTGAACGAAAAAAACAAAAAAGATATATGATGCTACGCAGTCAACCGGTAAGTTGTTTCCTGTTTAGTGAGGAACTGGTGAACTTGTAGGAGGGCACTGACCCGGTCATTCCCACTTCTACGACCAAGAACTAATTAACTATGTGCGAAATGATAAGTACCCTCATCTCGATACGTGAAGAACCAATTTATCGAATTATGAATAAGTGGGAACCAATGCTATCTAATTATGGATAATTAGGAAACAGCAGTATCTACATACGTAACTCAAATGAGTCAAGCTCTCCGGCTGCTCCATAATCCCCTTCCTGATGCAGACCGTAAGTAAGACTCGCAAAATACATGACTTCGGTATTCAAGGTATAAATGCTCTCTAGAGCGATAACATGACATATGCATATAAGACATATGGTATGGCTCGTTTTAACCAGATTGGAATTAAAAGCCATCCATCTCATTAATTCTACAGGCATCATCTCTTTCCAATCATCCCTCTCTGTCTGCCGTATTGTTGCTTCATTCTCCCTATTCTGTAGGTATCATTTTGGCCACTGCTCTCCACACCACGGCTTAAATCTGTGACTCACGCTTGGCTGCTGCGTCCTATAGATTCTGTGTGGAGACCACTCACTCGAGGAATGACCGTTATGAATCCTTCCCTCGATCAGCGAATTGATGGAACTCGTTTTCTTCATTCATCTTCCCCACCTGCAATAACTTTTGTTTTTGAGTAAAATTGCAAACGCCAAAGCAGCTCCGATTAATTTCTTCATTCTTTTTGTTACCCTATTCTCCTTTCTCCCGAGGTGGCTATGATTGGGTCATGTTTTTCCTGTGTCATGGCTGTCGCTATAAAAGAAAAAATTGTGCATCGTACGAGAACGAATCAGAGGTATAGCCCCAGATATATAAGGCAGTAGGTTGTCGACAACAGCCGCAAAGGGTGGTACTACGGTCCTGACTGAGGAGCGTTAAAGTGGTGCCCGGAGCCATCTTACACTCTCCTTGTCAGGATTGCTAGTCTTACTTCTGTCTCATCAAAACGGGACTACCAGGCTAGTCCTACCATCATCTTCTTACAAGCACCATACACCAACTCAAGCCTTGCTTATTATTATTATTATCTTTCTTTTCACATAAGTACTTTTGTCAATTCCTGTCCACTCAAAACTTATAAGTATCACCATGATAGAGTCCGTCAAATCTATGGCCCCTATTGGGTGCTAAGAATCTCCAGGCTTCTGCCTGACACTACTGCCAATGAGAGTGAGGGCTCTGTTCCCAATATGTTAGACCTTCCTCCTTTTCTATTCACTATACCAATATTCGAAGTCTCTCTAGTAACCTATCCTCAGCTGAACACCATATGTCTAGTAACTCTCCTAATATCTTACTTCTCTCTGAGATACAGTTATCTAATGATCTCATTAGTCCCTTTTTCGTATCTAACTATAACCTCCACACACGATATTTGTTCAAAGGTGGTGCTTGTGCTTATTCCAACATAAACACACCTGTTGCACGCCTCGAGGACTTTGAGTCTCCAAATTTTGATGCTATGTGGCTCAGGGTCTGTCTCGCTGTTACCACACTTTTCCTTTGTTTCGCGTATTGCTCTCCTGAATCTACAAATTTTATATCTTTTTTCGACTCTCTGAACTCTAGCCCTGAGACTATGACATCCTCTCACCCACAAGCCGAGATACTCTACCTCGAGGATCTCAACGATCACCAAAGGGAATAGTTGGATTCCTCCCATACGGATGGTGGAGGGATTGATGCCCTCACGTTCTCCATTCTCAGTGATCTAGAGCAAATTATCTCCCACCCTACCCATATTTCTGACCGCTGTGACCACTCTCCTAATATTCTGGATTTGTTCTTCACCTCTTGTACATCCCGCTGTAAATGCACAATTTCTCCCCCCCAGTTGGTTCATCTGATCACACTCTCATAAATGTATCTATTCTAACGGCATCTTCCCCTCCGGTAGCCCCTTCTAAGCGTAAATACTGACACCTCAACAAAGCTGACTGGAATAACTTATGTAACTTCTTTTTTTACTTTCCTTAAGCTGATTACTGTCTTATATATGGTGATGCTTCCTTCACCCCCTGATGCTCCTCTAATCCTATGCCCCTTCCCGTAATCTCTTTCCGGACTGTCCGAAAAGCGCTTCTTTCTCCGGACACAAGCAAGACTGATGGTCCTGATGTCATTCAACCTCGTGTACTGAAAGAGTGTGCTTGCTCGTCTCTTCCGTTTCTGTTTAAAAACCAACCCAAACTTTTCCTTCTTCTTTGGAACACGCTTTGATAAATCCCATCCCTAAGAAGGGTGACCGTTCTGACCCCTCTAACTATCGTCCTATTGCTTTGACATCTACCGTTTCCAAAGTCTTTGAATCCCTCCTCGAGTCCCATATCCTTAAGCACCTCGAAAATCAGTCTTCTCTCTGATTACCAGTATGGCTTCCGTAAGGCTGAGGTCTACTGGTGACATTCTTTCTTATCTTACTAATACCTGGTCATCATCCCTGAAAAATTTTGAGGAGTCATGTGTAGTTGCCCTTGACACATCTAAAGCTTTTTACGGTGTGGCATCGGAGTCTTATTCCTAAGCTCCCCTCTTGGCTTCCCTCCCTCACTTTTCTCCTTCATATCTAGCTTTCTTTCTGGCTAGTCTGTCTCTGTGGTTGTTGATGGATCAGCCTCCCACCTTTTCTCTATCAACAGCGGTATCCCTCAAGGGTCTGTCCTGTTCCCTACACTTTTTTTCCTTTTTTCAACAATTTTCTCTCCTCCGCAAATAAGCCAATGCACTCATACGCTGAAGACTCAACATTGCATTCATCCACACCCTTCAATTCTGCTCCCTCTTCTCTCACTCGATCTGCTTCTCGTCTTAACACAGCCTCCTCAGACTTGGACAGGATATCTTAGTGGGGTACACAAAATCATGTTAAGTTTAATGCCTTCAAGACCCAGTTTCTACTTATCTCTCTATCGAAAACTCACAACCCTCGTCTCTCCTTTGACGGTTCTGTAATTCCACAATACTAGCTAGACGACGCAATACTCGGCAAGCTGCTGCGTCACATGATTGTTGTTTGGCCATCAGCAACTCAAGGGTGGGCCGTTTTGATGCATTCTTTTTTCCCTACATGTCGAAGCTTTGGATCTCTCTACCCTCTCATGTTTTTCCCAATAACTTTGACCTGGCACATTTCAAAAGATAGGTTTTCCACTTTTTCAAAAATTCTTAAATACTTTCCCTTGTCTTTTTCCGTTTCATGATTCTCTATATTTCAGTTGAGGCCCCGTGTTGATATGGACTTTTGTCCGTCACTGGAGCCTTCAACATTAAAAGGAAAAAGATCCCTCTCAAGTCGACGACTTGCACTGACTAATCATAGTTGCGATTTTAGTCCAAAACCAGTAGTATGTGTTCTTGCTCTACACTTGCTGAAATACCTTAGAAGTACACAACACATGAATTAATTAAGTTGTAACCAATAGTTATCACCTCGTCACGTTGTGTGGCAGACTTGGGAGTTAACCAATCAGTCACAAGTACCTATGGTCCTTCCCTATGGAGATCACTTTTTGAAAGAGGGTTCTTCATGCTTTATGTCATATTCATATACCTTCGTGTTTGACAGGCTTAACCTGTAAAACGTTTCTACTGGTGACTATGTACCTAACGAGGAACGACTGGAAGGTCCCGTTGACTATGTATGTAGGACGAAGGACTTTTGATTATTTATAATCAGATAACTGTTTCTCTATTTTGTTGCTGTCTTTGGCACGGTCTCTGACTTCTAATTCTTCACCCTGCTTCAGTATACAGCACGTAGTTCCGTCCCTCCTGTGATGGTCTTACCCGTGGTTTGATTCGATATCTCGTTTTTTTTTTTTTTTTTTTTTTTTTT
>JAYMFT010147687.1:0-12689 GCA_038088735.1 Panulirus argus
TACACAGACAGACAGACAGACAGACAGACAGACAGACAGACACACACACACACACACACACACACACACACACACAGTAGGCTAAGCAAGGTACCCAGGTTATCGACCAACCCCTTCGGGTAGGATGAACAGCCGGGTTAACTGTGGGCCGACTGCCTCGGCGGGGATTCGAACATACCCACTGGGGCGGCCCGTAGAAAATGCGCCACCTGCGGCGACTCTGGTCACCACGGGGGTCTGCATGAGTAGGTCTATGTCCCTTTTGTGTGTGTGTGTGTTTCCCCCTTATCTCTCACCCTTTTCCTCCCCTTTGTCCTTGGGACCTACTACCACCACCAACGTCACTCCCCAGCGTCACAGACCCCTGACAGGCAGGCAGGCAGGGCCCCCGTCACTCCACGCCTTTGCCTCTCGCGTGTTTGAAATGTGCCCAACCCCGACCCAACCCGAACCCCAGTGGGGTCTTTTGTGTTTGCCCGCCGATCGTATATCGCTGTGCCGACTGGCCTCTTGTGTCCCGCTGCGGACATTACCGCTGCCTGTGAATGCTACAGACACACACACACACACCTCAGTCCTCACTCCCTCACCTCGCTAATGCGGCCTATTGTTTCCTTGGTGGGGGGAGGAGGGGGGTCCCCCTCCCAGCGCCGTCCAAATGCCTCCCCTCCCCCTCCCCCTTACCCCCAAGCCACTGTTTATGATTCGCGATAACGGGAATGTTAGGTTAGGGGCGCGATATTTCGCGCGGGGGCCTGGAACCCCCCCCCCTTTCCTCGACTTCCTATCTGCGGGTTGGAATCCCTCCCCCCTCCCTTCCCCTCACGGGAATCTGGAGTTTAGGAGGTGGTAGATGGTGAGTGAGAGTGAGTGAAAGAGTGAGTGAGGGGACGCTACGTTACCCAGTATGAGGCGGTTAAGTCCGCTGGTGTGAGGGCGTTACGTCAACCAGCGTGAGGACGTTACACCAGCCAGTATTATAACGGCGTTACACTAACCACTCCCGCGGCTTAGGGAGGCCAGCGGCTGTGGCAATGAACGCCAACGCCTGATGAGTGTGACTGGGACGCGTTCTCTGTCGATTCTCAAATGCATTTCTCTTGAGCCTTCGTCACGCCTCCGTCTATCTCTCATTACCTCTCTCTCTCTACCCACACTATTCGCAAAACACTCCACTAGGTACTTCAACCCCCAACCCCCTTATTCCTGGGCTGCCCGTAGCGGTCACCACACAGAGAGAGACACACAGAGTACTGCCCACCTAACCTAACCTACTCACCCACCTCCTGACCGCACCAGACCCCTTCAGTGCTGACAGCGCGCCCTCACAGCAAGGGAGAGGGAATGGCATTAGCATAAATAATACGGGTGCACGCAAACACAGTGGGCAGCTGGGTATATAGAGGTGGGGGGGGGGGGTCGACGAAGTGGCATCTGGCACAGCTACTTCGCGAGGATTACGACACGGGATAGGCACACTCGCGTAACGCAGTTAGCGGAACGTAGATACATATACATAATGTTACCAGGCGCTGTATCATCAACGCCTGAATAAATGTATCTTGATCTTGTATTCAAATCTTTGCCACAAGAATGGCTAATTAATTCGGTACTCATACCCATCCCGTGGGAGCAAAAAATAGAGGATACAGAATGCGCAAGAAGGTCCAAGGAGTGGACCTTCAACGACTCAAATACATTATGCATGTGACTGTCGAACTGTGGGGTCGGGCCTCGGCGTTCTGGCGGAGTCCAGAGTGCTTCATCCCCTACACTTGAGCGCTTGTGAACACTTATCTTACGACTGTTCCCCACCACTTAAATCCAAACGATCCTACAACGACCTTTCCCGACCTCAGTTCGCCTGCGGAGTGATGGAGACCGAAATCCTCTGGCGGGGCCAATCGTATTAACGTGCTCAGTGAACGAATGAACGGGATCAACCACTCTGCCGTACGAGGGATTAACGAAGCAGTTGAGAAACACGAATTGAAACGAATAGTCACCATAGATTGTTTACTTTCAGTGCGCCCGCCAATGAGCAACGGCTTCAGAGGCCTACGAGTCCTGGCCTTTGGACCAACACGGAATCCTGTGGGTAGGGGGAAGAAGACCTCCCGGACCACTGTCCTTTAGAACAAAAAACCCTTCGAAAATGTTGGGGGGAGATGAGCCTTACAAGACCCCCCCCCCTTATACCAAGCCTAGCCAGGAACAGTGCTGGGGGAGATGCCGTACGGATGCCCATGTGCTGGGCGCTCCTCTCTCTCTCTCTCCCCCTGGTGACTCCGCCCGTCCAACGATCTGTCAACCATGCGATGCACACGCACGCGCGCGATTTGGTTCTTATGCATAACCCGCTTCGCTCGTCGACGCTTCTTCGGGCCAAGAGCACACACGCAGCACTCCTGAAAAAAACATCTCAATCTCCTCCCCTCATTTGCATACTAATAATCGAACTGGCATCTGAAGCACGTGTCAGGATAGGCTGACAAAAAATGTAATCTAATATCCATCAATTCACGAGTTCCCTCCACCTACGATGCTCCACACAGCAAACCACCTTCTCCTCCACCGGCTTTGGGGCGTGGAGGTGGACCTTGTGCGTGTGTGCGTGCGTGTGTGTGTGGAGAGGAAGAGGCGGATGATAATGAGAAATAAAGATAACGTCCTCACGTAAAAGAAAAATATAATCCTTTAGGTTTCGTGTGCCACTGTCTGGGAGGGCTGGATAAACTTCCCCCCCCCCCACCCCGAGGGGGCGAGGTACTGACTGTCTGTCTGACTGACTGGAGCGGTGGGCAGGAGACCGGAGCGGTCGACCGTACGGCTGACTGGACTATTTTGAAAGTTGTACGACTCGGGGAAAACTGTGAACTGACTGGGGTCGATGGAGGCAGGAAGGTGCAGTCGACTGACTGGCATGTAGATGGACTGAGCGGGACGTTCAGCAGTTGGCTGGACGATCTGTCTAGATGCTCTTGAGGGAGATGACTGGTCGACTGAAGACTGGCGAGGTCGATGACTGGCTGAACTCCCTGGTCGACACGAACCGGTCGACTTGACACTGACTGGTCAGGGCGTAGGCCTATCAATTGGGTTGACTGGTCGAATCGACTCCTGGAGGAGACGGCGTACTGCCAGTCGTGAGGTCGAGCGTCAAAACCCCTTCCCTCCGGCATTCGACAGTATGCCGAAGTCATGGGTCGAGCATCACTAACCTCCCCCACCCCTCCACCACGCATTTGACGATGTGCTGACGTCAGGAGTCGAGAGCCAATACCTAACCCCCCCCCACCAGCACTCGACAGCTGGTTTATTAAACATCAACACACTTTATGTTCCTACATGTTGACCCTGCGCGCAATCAACACACTCATCCCGCTGGGCACGGAGGTTCGACCCCCGAACACGACGGGGTGACCCTCGAGCACGACGGAACGACCCTTGAGCACTAACGGAACGACTCTTGAGCACGACCGTTGGGTGGTGCGACGGCCTGGGTCAATGGTGAGGTCAGAGCCGAGGCCAATCATACCCTCGGGTACTAAGGGTCGTTCCATAATCATGCAAGGTCGTACTGTCGTCCTCAAGGGTCGTTTCGTCGTGCTCAGGGGGGCCCACACCCACGAGCTGAAAAAGTCGTACCATCGTGCTCTGGCCTCGAACCACAGTGCTCGATGACCGTAAACTATTGTTCTCGAGGGTCGTACCGTCGTGCTGAAGGGGTCGTACCATCGTTCTCAAGGGTCGCACCGTCGTGCTGAAGGGGCGGGCCAGAGCCAGAGCAAATGGCTGGTCAGGGAAGCACCTCCTCTCTCGCGCCTCTCCGGACGAGAGAACGACTACTTGCACCCCGACGTCGACGGGACGCGAAAGACTCCTCCGACAGGTTCCTCGGCCGCTGAAGATTCCTCAAAACCCCACCGAGTCCCTCGCCAGACCAGAACGGATCATAAAAAAGCCCTTCAGTCACTTTATAACACACTCATCTGCGCATTTCAGTCACTGAGTCCCCCAGTCCCTGGACCGTCTGTGTTATCTATACCCTCTCTTCTTGCCTCCGCCCACGGGATGGACAGGAGAGCACATAAATTAGCCGCAACTGCGGCAGAAATATAAAATCATCTGTTGCGGTCGGGGTACCCGCGTCTCTTTGACGTAAGGACGCCCCGGGAGTGAGAGAGAGAGAGAGAGAGAGCGTTCGAGACGCGTCGGCGTTGGCGACTTACGGCACATCCAGCGTCGCAAGTCAATGTCGCAGTTACCGCTCGGGTGTTCATCCCGACAGGCATCGGGTAATCCGCTACAGCGACCAGGCTGAGAGCCGGGGAGAGGAGAGGAGGGAGGGAGGCCTAGCAGCACTGGCTTGTCGGTGATGATGAAGAGTTTAAGGCATGGAGACGGCGCTGTTCGACGGAGACGGATGCTCTTGCGTTGAGAGACGCTGTTGTGGGGGTGGAGACAAATGGTGTGTGTGTGCGGTGGGTGTGGGTGTTGGGGTGAAGACATATGATGTAGGGTGGAAATGGCACCACGGGGTGGAGTAGACTGTGTGTGTAGGGGGGGGGGTGCAGAGTGGAGACAGGTGATGTGGATTGGAGATGGCCTGAGGTGGAGGCAAGTGGTGTGGGGTGGAGATGGTCCCTACCCAAACCTCGGCGTTTCGAAAAGGCCCACACCCAACCCAGGCGTTCATCCTCCCCACGTCGATGGTAAATGGGCACCTAGTTTAGGCTGAGGTGTGTGTGTGTGTGTGTGCATACGGGAGTAAAGACATGGTACATATATACAAGGTTAAGAGACGAGACAATGTGAGTGTAAAACTCTCTCCTTGTAAAAGACACAAACCGCAAGATGACAGCCCCCCGGGCACTATCTCTCACGGATGGAGATAAACCCCGGAAATTCAGGCTAAGGGGAAAGAAGGGGGGGGAGGAAGATATCGGAAATCTATAGAACTACAATGCCGACCGAGGTGGTCTTTCCCCCCCCGCCCCCCCATGGCGGCAGACGGGCAGAATATATTGACCTCCCGGTGAGAAAGGACTCAACCCACATGGGGGGGGGGGTCCCGTCGAGGAGGTACAATTGAGATGCTGGCTGGATCAAAACACGAAGAGTCTGCGGCTTGTCTGGTCGGGTGGTGAGGGGGTCGGGAGTGTTCCTTAGAACCTGGTCGGGAGGTGGGGTAAGGGGTGTTCTTCTTTGGTCGGTAGGTGGGGGTCGGGAGTGTTCCTAAGGCCTGGTCGGGAGTGTTCCTGTAGCCTGGTCGGTAGGTGGAGCCGCGAGTCTACGTTGAACCTGGTCGGTTGGTGGAGTCGGGAGTGTTTTGAGACTGAAACTGAATTCTGACTGACTGAAACCCAACCAAGTGAAACATTCAAACGTCGACCAGTTTCTTTGAAACTGAATTTCCAATGAAGAATGAATTTATTCTTCGGAGAGTAACGAGAACTTTGCCTTGATGGTATACACACAAAACGCTTCGAGGAGTCTCTTCCTCTTCAGTCCTTCCCCTCAACCACCACCTCTGGACCTGACCAACTCGAGCACAGCGGGGCGTGAGGTGGGCACACGACACGCAGCAAACGCTGTTTGTCCGTGGTGACGACGCGCCAGGACCTGCCTGTAGGAATCGAGCGCGAGTGAAACGAGGAAGCATTTTGATCTCGTCTTTACGGGTACGTGTGACGCCCAAACACCACACCCCTCTGCTGTGACGCAGTGACGTAATAAGCGAGCGAGCCGGAACGAGGCGATAGCATATTTGAGTGAGAGAGAGAGAGAGAGAAAGAGAGAGAGAGAGAGAGAGAGAGAGAGAGAGAGAGAGAGAGACTCATACTCCACACCTTCAGGTCTCGCATGCCGCCTATCACTCCCCCCCCCTGGTCCGGCCCCTCCACCCGTTTACCCCCACGCCCCACCCCCGGCCACACGGCAAAGTAATGGACGGCTTCCACACACACAGCCGTTTGGAGACCTGGGCGTGGACCGGGAGACGCCTTGCCACACCACCAACACCGCCACCACACAAACTCGCACACACACACGATCACCATCCCGAACCGCTAATGGCAAGTAATCCATCGAACGACACCTTCGGGAACGACCACAGGAGCCTTAAACACGACGACAAGACCCTTGAGCACGACGGCAGAGATCCTTGAGCCCAACGGTACGACCCTTTCGCACGACGTGCACGACTCTTGGATATGATCCCCCCCCCCCGGTGTCTCTGGAAGCGACGAGGCTGAGCTGCCCTGGGACTGGAATTGGCTTCGTCTGCCAAATGTTCCTAGTTCCAGGCAGATCCGAATCCCAAGAGCCCAAAAAGCACTTTTAATACAATCTGACTATGCAACCCATCTACCACCACATCTATCAATCTATCTATCTGTCTATCTATCTATCTATCTGTCTGTCTATCTATCTGTCTATCTCTCCATCTATCTGTGGAGGATAACTCAGTCTAAGCATCAGAACATAAACACTCCGTTCTGTACTAAACGCTGGAGTCTCTTCCCCTTCTAAGGCACAACTCCATATATACTTGTATCCCTACCCTCGCGAGCCAATATCCAATATGAAGTCTCTCATATTCCAGAACAGAAGGAAATTCCTGGAAACTCACAAACATGACCCGAGTCTAATAATCTCCACACGATCTTTATATCCTCTAAGCGCCCTTCCTCGTTATTTGCATTCTTTAACTTCGCTAATGAAGATTGCACTCGAGGTGTGTGCAATGCAGAAAGGAAAAAAAAATGTCGAGAACTCCCATATGTTGAGCTGGGGATTGAAGACAAACATGAAGGATGGTGTCGTATGTACAGAGCCGAGGCCCGCGTTCACTCTCCCAACACTTCTGTGAAAAGGAGAAGAAGAATCAACGAAATGAAACTGAATCTACGCCATTTACACTGGAAGCAAAGCGGCTACGGCGTATATGGGAAGGAGAGAGCGTCAATGGAGTCTTAACAGAGAGGAATATACCAGCCATTTCCTGGATGGCAGACCCACGGAGATATTTGAAGACGAAGTCCTTTAAGAAATCCCTTGAAGGTCACTGATAAATCTTGGAGGAGTCTGCCTGGCGCATGGAGAGGGCTGTGCGGACGCCACCCTTGGTAAATATGTGGCCATCCTATCCCGGCCCGGTCCGGGCCGGAGGAGGGCGGGTTGAGAACAACTACTCCAGCAGCAGCCGTAGCCTCCTCCTCCTCCGGCCGGCCTCCCTCCCTCCCTCTTCGAGTGGTAGCCCAGGCCCCATCGCTGAGGGCTCTTCAGCCCTTCGCCACATCCCACCAATGGGCGGCAGAAACCTGGGAAAATACTTCCACGCAAATCATCACACACACAGTGTACCCGCCCGCTGGTAAACACGCCCCATTACCGTCTCGCTACCTGTCTACTGTCCACAGACACACAAATACCGTCCCGCTACCTGTCTACTGGCCACACAGGCATAGAGCCAGCGGAACCAGGCCGACTGTCTTGAGACCGCAGACAGGGCTGGCCGGCCGGTCCCGCTCCCGCGTGGGTGAACCCACGGGGGAGTCGAGAGGCGTTCCGAAACCGTGTCAAGTACCTCGGCGGCCCGGAGCACCCGCCCGGCTCCTTGATTCATTCCGAACCAACACGGACGCGCGATGACGTTGGTTTCACCGAACCAGAAGGCTCGGTGGACCGTCGGGTGTTCTTGGCGAACCCCCTCGGAACCCCCTGTCATCATCTCCCACGCCCTCACGCGAAGAACCACCACCTCCACCAGAGTCTATAGTTCCGCGGGGGGGGGGGGCGTATTCGCAATAAGGGTTCGTTGAAAGGGGTTCGTGAGACCGCTCCGGGCGTTCCGTATACGCATTCACCCCGGTCGCGAACCCTGTGCCCTTGCGCTAGCCACCCACTTGAACCCAGAGTGACATCGTCTTCCTCCGTCCATTATTTCCACCTGGTTTTCTGTCACTCCTTAATCTCTGCACTCCCTAGTAACCCGAGGAAGCACACAGATAGTCTCGTATCTCTTCTACTCATCATTTATTAAGCATATACTTATAAAAAAAAAGTGCACTAGACAATAGGATCTGTAATAAAGTTTAGGATTCACAGAGTGAATACAAGCTGTAAAAGAACTTTCACATTTATGAACAAATCACAGGCCGTAATACTTCTTTTATAAATGTAATTTATTCCTGGCTAATCTACACATTCCTTTAAAGCGTCCGGACTGCCCCACACATTCACCCAAAGCGTCCGGAGTCCGTCGACATCCAAGCCGCCCTTTGACAGTCCACGTCCCGCCTTGAGATTCGTTGTAAACACGTACAAGAGACATCAAGGAAAATTGGACGCGTCGCTTCCAGCTCTGGCTATCCCCACTACGGAAAACTAAGATGGCATTGCAAACTCTCGCTATCCCTCTCAAAAAATCAGCTCATCAACTTTTACCTTTTTCCAGGATTGGCGTAAAGGAGTCCAATCTCCGTCCTGGCGCATGGGGAACCAGGGGCGCGCCGGGCCGGCCCGGTGAAAGTGTCTGCGCCCACGGACACAAGACACGTCTCTCTCCCGGCGAATTCTGGAGCGCACGTAGGTGCAGCGACCGCCCTTACTGTAGTCACATGGCCCGCGACTGACCCTGCTACTGGACCGTGCGTAGATGGGCAATACGCATGTATCTATTAACACACCAAACCACTACACACGCAAATCCTTTTTTATATACGGCAAATATTCTACGGGCAAGAGCATGGCCCAGTCATGGCCATCTTGGAAAAAAGATTAATCTGCGCCTTAAGGGCGTTTGCAAAGCATGACTCTTAAAGGTGGAAAGGTTCCGGCTGAAGGAAAAGACGGAAGAGAATTCCCCGCACGTTCGCTCTGAGACGAGAGCCACCATAACGGTCAATCCTCGTGTGGTTCGCCCTCCACACACACACACACACAAACTACATGAAGCAGCGTCCAAATAAGACCCTTCTCACGCGCTCAGACGGACTCTACTCCTTCCCCTTCCAGCAAACCACTCGGGGCGGGGGGGGGGGGGGGGGCCCGGACCATCAACGGGCCGGGCCAAGTGCTTCCTAATGTCCCGACCTAACCCCACTACCTCCATGTACACCAAGACAAACACACACGAGTCCTGCTCCTCCTCAGTGTATACCAAGGAGGTAAACACGAGTCCACGGGGCTCGAGGACGTACCCGGGGACCCGGCCCTCCGGGCGGGAGTGGGTGGCTGCGAACAAGCACTCCTCCTCTCCCGCACCCACAACACCAGCTCACTAATCGAACCCCAGCCGCAACACACACACACACAAATCCAGGCGACTGACTGAGTGGCTGGCTAGCGTAAACACCCCCCTCCCCACACAATAACTCCTCCTCCTGTTCCTCCTCCCCCCCAGCCTGGGAGTAATACACACACTCTCCCCCTCCCTCTTTCGCTCCCTAGAAGACTTATTTTCCAAGCATCCGTTTCCTCGTTGGCTCCCTCTGGGGTGATTCCCAGGGACGTGCCAGGGCTAGCTTCGAACACACCCCCGTTCGTTCCTTCCTCCCCTCCTCCTCCTCCTCTCGCTGGCTGAGTCATGGCGTCCACTCCACCTCCTTCTCCCCGTCTGTCCATACCTGATCTCTTGATATATCTACAGCTTCCTCCCTTATATATATTAGAGAGAGAGAGAGAGAGACTAAATTGTCATCAGGCACGATAATTTCTACGCACGAAAGTTAGACTGTCTAACTCTGGTCTAAATCCAAATGGGGGATAAAGTTCTACCCAAAGCCCCATTATGGCGGCGTCAGTCAGCAAGAATTAATGTTTTAACTTCAAACAATTTCCTAAAAAAAAAACCTTCTGCACATTATACCCGTTTGAGGCTCCGCTCCTTGCGCTCGTAACTACTCGTTCTTAAATCAGCGTGTGTCTGTCTTGCAGACGCGATGTCGACAAGCGCCTCAACACCCCATCGGACTCGGCTGGCTCTCCTGCCGCAATGATGACACCACCGCAGCGTAAGAGAATGCAGTCTGTTTGGGGGAGGAGGAGGCAGAGCATCATTGCTGATGAGAGCGTGCCAAAGGCTGCTTTCATCTCGCTCGTCCTGATGGTTCGAGAGAGATGGAGACGGATCCGTGCCATTATTTGCTCTTTTTCAGATGATAACAGCAGTCGATTTGTTGGTGTTCGGATGAGATTTCAGAGTTGAAGAAGTCATCAGACACAAACGCTTCTGAATAACGTCTTGATCGTGAACGGAATTTGACCGAAATCTACCCCGAGCACGAAACACGAACGTGTAGATACACGCATGTTCAATGCACAGATGCGCTGTGGTCCGAGTTGAGTCTCCAGCATTCTTCTACCACACGGATCAGTCTCCAGCGCCCATACGGACCCAGCTTGCGTGCATGCTAGAGAGAGAGAGATGATTTTTTCCCTCCTTTTACACTGTCAACCGCACACGATGATGTGATGCCTCAGCGAAGATCTTATCACCGAGGAATAATGATAATAATAAATAAAAAAGAAACAGCGAGGGCGAGCGAGGCTGCTTACCCTGCGGCACGCCACCGCCCGCTCGTACCTATGTAAACACTAATCTCATCCCGACTGACAGACACATTTCTGGGATGACTTAGTTAGCGTGCTCAAGATCAACAGCCTCTGTGCGCTGCCCTTTTGCGGAGGCGTTCATAATACATAACTTAAATATCATCTTCCCCACCACATGCTTTCCTTGGGTCGTCCGTCGTACGCCTCTTGGTAAACGTGGGAATTCGGACCCTTCTTCCAGGCCCAGCGAGACCCATTCTCCAGTCCTATTTATATAGCAGGGGTGATTTATATGCAATTTATATGCTTCAGCTTCTTGTTAACTGCAGTTTTATAATTACAGGCATAATCTGTAAAGTACATACAGTCGACCCAAAGACTCCGCAATGTAAAATATGGTAACGCTTACGTAAATATTCATCTTTTGGATTTTTTTTCTCTCCCTTTCAGGTCGAAATTCCGAGCAAAAATGGCATTTCTGATTAATCACGCGGAAAGAACCGGAATTGTACAGGGCCTTGCCCTTCCAACAGCAGCATTGGATATCTCGAGAAACCTTTCTTTCTCTTCGGATGATGACCAAGTGAATCCCTCGGGGTTTACGCAGGAGGGTACGAATCCTTCGACTCGCCTTGGTCGATACGTAGGATACCAATCACTGGAGACTCCACGAACGGGCTTCGAACATTTGTTGACCCGAAGAGATTTCCTCGTACTTTTGGCAGACTTTGTGTTGAATCAAAACGAGTCCTCCCGATACTTCCATGTATCCGATCCTGGAAGCATCAGGACGCCAGGGGGCGTTATGCAGAACCATACGACCGTCCGGGAGACGCAAGGAGGTGGGGGCCACCCCCAACACAGAGGGCGCCCCCGGGGGCCGTCCTCCGGTGGTGTTTTGCACATCTCCCGAGTCCGACCCGTGACATCCAAGGTTCGCTGGGATGATGGATTAATGCAGGGGCAAGAGAAAACTGCTGCACGCCCTTGACAAAGCTTAGGTCAGAGGTCAAGGTCACGAAAAGGGGACGGGAAGCATCATCCTCGGATAGGTGTGTGTGTGTGTGCGTGTGTTATCAAACAACTCTGAGCCAATCTCGACCACATCTTGTGGTATGAAAGTCAATTGGTGGGTGTGTGTGTGTGTGTTCAAATCCCCTTTCCATGCGTGGGAGGAGGGGGAGGTAACATCTGCTACGAAACGCGGGTTGATGATACCTTAGTTTTTTTTTTTTTTTCCAGTACCCCAAAGCAGCGTTTGAACCGAGCCTGAGGGAGACCTAGGAAAGACCTGGGGGAGAACGTGGGAAAGACCTACGGAGGACCTCACTAAAAAGACGGGAACCGATTCCCACGCTCTCTTATTGAACCTGACCCCGTTTCAGCGTCTCCGACATGGGGGAATCGACTCCCGCGCTTCCAAACGAGCGCCAAGAAGACCTCCTGGGGTTGCCTGCTGTTTAACAGTGAAGGTACACGTCTCTCGGGAGGAGCCATGTCATCCTCCGCTGCATTGGTGTGGCCCAGTAACCAACCTTCGGACGATTTCCATTACGATACCGGAGGAGGAATCTAACACAAATAACGTACTTTTACAGTCATGTGTCAGTGTCAATGATACAGCTACCACACTGTTCTAATAAAGAAAAAGTGTAAGTATTTACTTAAGGACGAGATGTCAGAGTCTCGACTTTATACCTCCATGTGTCGACCAGGTAACCAAAGAACACCCTCTTTCCTCTCTGATCGGTTTAGCTATGGGAGGCAGCAGCGACCCACCCACCCACGCACGGCCCTACGTACTCATCCATACCTTGGCTGACTGGAGGGACGCCAAGGGCACTTCTCTGACGGGTTCTCTTTAGCATCTTTATTTTCTGGCGCCAGAAAATTTACAATACACATTCTCTCACACTGTCCTCTCGGCACAGGGCCTTCCTATCTTAGTATCCATGTCTTTTTTCTTGGGCATAACCAAATATGGATTATACTGCCAGGAAACGATTCCACCAGTTGGGACGGGAGACCGAGCCTTCCTGCGCGTGCGAAATTAATATATAAATAAATAAATAAATATATATATATATATATATATATATATATATATATATATATATATATATATATAT
>JAYMFT010147698.1:0-12688 GCA_038088735.1 Panulirus argus
GTAAGAGAGTCTTTCACCCAATCGGTTAATCTTATCACACTCTCATAAATTCATCTATTTTCCAGTAACTTCCCCTCCAGCAGCCCGTTCTGAACGTAAACACTGGCACGTCAAAAAAGCTGATTGGAATATTTTAAGTATCTTTTTACTGAATTTGGGGAAATTATTGTCTCTTGTTTGGAGATGCTTTTGTTATCATTGCGGGAATGGAAGCATTTATCCCCTCTTCCTCCAAGACGCAATCCCTGGTTCAACCGTTCCTATTCTGAGGCCACTCAGGCAAGGGATCAGTCATATTGGGCTTGAAAATTTTTCCTTCCTCTGACTTCCAATCAGCTTTTATCACTCTACGTAATCACCGCAAGCACGTTGTCCTTGAGGCAAAACATTAATTTTTTCAAAGGCGGTATAATAACCTCTCACCTTCATACACTGGTAGGTATTTCTGCTTTTTTAGCTAAGGGTATCTCTGACAACCTTTGTCGCTCTACCATTCTAACACTTTTCGTTCTAACGGTACTACAGCTGTCTCTTCTGTTGACAAAGCAACTCTCTTTGGTTTCCGCTTCTCCTCTAACTCTACCTTGGATGACTCTAACTTTCCTCACCCCCTGATGCTCCTCTTACTAATCCTATGCCCCTCCTCGTAATCTTTTTCGGACTGTCCGAAAAGCGCTTCTTTCTCTGGACACAAGCAAAACTAATGTTCCCGATGGCATCCATCCCACTGTGCTGAAAGAAAGTGCCTCTGAACTTTTACTTGTGCTTGCTCGTCTCTTCCGCTTCTTTTTAAAAACCAAAACTCCTCCTTCTCCTTGGAAGCATGCATTGATACACCGTATCCCTAAGAAGAGTGAACGTACTGACACGTATGACCATCGCCCTATTGCTTTGACATCTACCATTTCCAAAGTCTTTGAATCCCTCCTTAACTCCCATAATCTTAGATACCCTGAAACTCAAAGTCTTTTCTCTGATCACTAGTATGGCTTCCGTAAGGCGAGATCTACTGGTGATATTCTTTTCTATCTTATTAATGTCTGGTCATCATCCCTGAAAAATTTTGGGGAGTCATATATAGTTGCCTTGACATATCTAAGGCTTTTGACAGGGTGTGGCACCGGGGTCTCATCTCGAAGCTCCTCTCTTTTGGCTTCCTTTCCTCACTTTGCTGCTTCATATCTAGCTTTCTCTCCGGCCGATCTGCCTCTGTGGTTGTTGATGGATCAGCATCACCCCCCACTGCCCCTTTCCCCATAAAGAACGGTGTACTTCAAGGTTATGTCCTGTCCCCTACACTTTCCTTTTTTCAATGATTTCCTCTTCCACAAATAATCAAATGCACTGATATGTTAGAGACTCAGCAGTTCATTCATCCACATCTTTCATTTCTGCTCTTTCTTCTTTCACTCGATCTGCATCTCGTCTTGACAGTGTCCACAGTAAACTCATACTTCGACAGGATATCTCAGTGCGGCAGACGAAATCTAGTTAAGTAAAATGTCTCTAAAACCCAGTTTCTACCCATCTCTCTATCGAAAACTCCTCACAACTTTCTTTTCTCTTTTGACGGTTCTGTCATTCCACCTTTTGACTCAATGAACATACTACCTAGTATTGCTGTAACATCCACTCTTTCTTGGAAACCCCACATAACGAGAACAGCTAATTCTGTCTTTACAAAACTGGGTGTCTTTTTTAGATGTCTAAACTTCTTTTCTTTTGAACATTTACTCCGTTTATACGAAGTTGTATGGGCTACTACTCTCATATCTGGGGTGGTTCTAGCTCTGCATCATTACTTGACAGAGTCAAGTCGAAAGCGGTACGACTTATGAACTGTCCCAGGCTAGATTCCAAACTCAACCCTTTTGCCCTACACAGCAATGTTGATTAACTTTCCCTCTTCTATAGGTATTACTTTGGATTTTGCTGCTTGTGTGCCCCCACTGTTTGCTAGACCACACAATACTCTCAAGCTGCAGCGTCACATGATTATTGTGTGGCCCTTAGCAACTCAAGGGTGGGCCGTTTTGATCACTACTTCTTTCCCTACACCTCGAAGGTTTGGATCTCTTCTCATGTCTTTCCCAGTAACTATGACCTGGTACATCTTAGTCACATGTAAATCAACTTGTTTCTTAAGACTGTTAATTGTATTAATTAAGAAGTTGACGTTCTTCATGTTGCTCGAGCTCTGTGCTATTTAGAGTAATACCTGTGATTTAACAAATGAAGAGATGGACATTTGTAAAGGTATACGTTTTGCTTGTGTGTCAAAGCCAGCTGCTCGAAAGTGACCTGAAATATACAACAATACAATTAACAACCTTAAGAAAGACAGCGATTTGCATGCGATTTGTCTGTGAGTATGTATGGCCAAATCTCAACCTATTACAGATGATGTATTGTTAGCACACCAAGGGGTCCACGTTGCTCCTATTGACAACAGCCGACATGTCACATGCAAATGAAGGTGTTAGGTCCATAAGGAGGGGTGCTCAGAACCTAATATGCTTGACTAATTACTTGTAATTGATTAGTTAGAGCGGGTTTGTGTAGTGACATTGTCCATTTCCTCCTCAGAGAGACTGGCTAAGCAGCCCAGGTGCTCGAGGGTTGGTGGACCTCTATAACATATATGTCAACGCATATATTTATTCATACGATTTAGAACATGAATTGCTATGCATCTACTTAAGCCACTTCCTGCATCTCCCCATCCCAGACAAAACAAAATTCTTTGAAAAAGTCGGATATATCAGGATGACGATGGCATCTTTACACACACACACACACACACACACACACACACACACACACACACACACACACACACACACACACACACACACACACACGCACACATACACACACATACACACACATATAGTGAGGCTGTATAACTGGGAGTACAATCTCCTTAAAGAACTTCATACTCCAAAGGGATCCATAGTTCCCCTGCTACTAAAAGTGGTGCAGACTTGGAGCTCCATCAACCTCTTAGAAAGAGGTCCTGGGATAGTCAGTCGGGATATAAGCTTGAATGGATAAAAATTGAATGAAGTGAAGTATTTTAGATATCTGGGAGTGGACCTGGCAGTGGATGGAACCATGGAAGCGGAAGTGAGTCATTGGGTGGGGAAGGAAGCGAAGGTTCTGGGAGCGATGACGAATGTGTGGAAAGAGAAAACGTTACATCGAAAGCAAAAATGAGTATGTTTGAAGGAACTGTAGTTGCAAAAATATTATATGGTTGCGAAGGATGGTCTATAGATATGGTTGTACGGAGGAGGGTGGATGTGTTGGAAATTAAATGTTTCAGAGCAATATGTGGTGTGAGGTGGTTTGATCGAGTAAATAATGAAAGGTAAGAGAAGTGTGTGGTAGTAGGAAGCGTGTGGTTGAGAGAGCAGAAGAGGGTGTGTTGAAATGGTATGGACATTTGGAACGAATGAGTGAGGAAAGGTTGACACAGTGTTTATATGTGTCTGAGGTGGAGGGAACAAGGAAAAGCGGGAGAACATATTAGAGGTGAAAGGATGGAGTGAAAATGATTTTGAACGATAGGGGCCTGAACATGCAGGAGGGTGAAAGGGGTGCACGGATTAGAGTGAATTGGAATGATGTGGTATACTGGGATCGACGTGCTATCAATGGACTGAACCAGGTCATGAGAAACGTCTGAGGTAAACCATGGAAATCTGTGGGGCCTGGATGTGGATTAGGAGCTGTGGTTTCGGTGCATTACACATGACAGCTAAAGAATGAGTGTTGAGCGGAGGTGCCACTTTTTCGTGTGCTTCCTATCGTTACCTCGCTGTCGCAGGGGTAGCAATTCTCTTTCCTGTGGGACGGGATGGCGCTAGGAATGGCCGGAGGCGAGCAGTAATGAATATGTATTTATGTATATATGAATGTGTATGTATATGTATATACATATGTACACGTTGATATGTATATGTATAAGTTTATGTACGTGTACGTAAATGTGTTTGTATGTATGTAAGTGTGTACTCGTATATTAGTGTATGGGTCTTTCATTGCCTATTTCCTGGCGTTACCTAGCTGAAGCGGGAAACAGAGATTAAGTACAATAATAATAATAATAATAACAATAATAAAAATAATAATTATAATGAAAAAATAATAATGATAATAATAATAACAACAATGATGAAAAAAATAATAGTAATAATAAAAATGATAATAATAATAATAATATTATTATTATTAATATAATAATAATAATAATAATAATAATGAAAATAATAATAATAATAATAATAATAATAATAATAAAAATAATAATAAAAATAATAATACTAATAATAATAATAATAATAATAATAATAATAATAATAATAATAATAATAATAATAATAATATTAACAATAATATTAATAATAGTAATAATAATAATAATATTAATAAAATAATAATACTTATTATTATCACTATCTAGTGAATCTTTTCCATCTCTAAAACGACAGAAATTTCTCTGTTCCAGAGCCCGTATGACGAAGGAACTCAGAAAGTGAACCCGCTGCCCCGCATGGTAACTAAACCCTTACACAGAATCGGTCATTTAATAATACATTTCCCTTGGGCGTCCCCCACACATACGTCGTGGGATTTAGATGGCTGTCACTCTGTCAGAACCCTAATTGTACGTAAAATGTATTCGTCCCTTGGATGTTGTAAGTGACAACCACTAGATGGTCAGCACGTCATAACCTGGTTCGTATACTTATCGTTAATGGATTTATCTGATACTGCCTTCAGCGCGGTCACCAAGCCAGGATCTGTACCTCCAGATAATAGAAAAACATTCTCGCGGCTTACGTCACCAAGCTCCGCCCACTCCGCCTCAACCTTCCAATCATCCAGCTACACGTCATCACCATCCCCCACACCCACCCTCCCAACTTCCTCCCCTCCACCAATCACAGATTTCGAACGTCACTACGCCCAGCCCACTTCCTCCGGCTGGTATTCACGCACTATCTCTTTATATTAAACATTATCGTTTGTATGGTACCTACATACGTGAAGCGAATTTGGACCGTACCTAACAAGCTTTGAATTGGTGATAGACGCAATTACTAAACAAAACCAGTGGTCCCTTAAATGATACCGTTAACTAACCAATGATTAAAACTACAAATTAGCGGTCACTGCAACAGCGCTCGTAACTCGCCACTCAAATTACGCCAGAGAATTAATCAATCGTCCCTGGGAGCACACTCGCAACTCGTCCCCTCTGATTACGACATAAAATCAGGGGTCCCCTCACATGCCACTCGTGAAATCTGCCACACTGATTTAAGTGCAAAATTAGTGATCCCTACAGGCCGGTACTCATAAATCGCCACTCTTCAGAAGGCCAGATAATGTTTTTTACGGAACTCTCAACTGCGACTTACTCGTGTTATCATGACAACGCCTCAGTAACGTAAGTCAACACCTTTTTCTCCCCGTCACAGTCACTTGATGAACCTCGAAGCACAGTGTCCCCCCGAGAATTCCCGAGTTACAGGTGGGTCGTTACAGAGTTCCTAGAAACCCCGAATTTACGCGGTAGGGGAGGGGAGGGGGGGTCGTCACAGTGTTCCTAGAGCTCTTGGGTTTAACAGGTGGGTCGTTACAGCAGTTAATCCGATATTCCTTAAGGGGGTCGTCACGATATTCCAACGACGATCTCGCGGAGCTGAAGCGGGTCGTCCAACCCGAGTTCCCCTGGGTCGTCACGGTAGCCCGACCTTCCCCGGGTTGCCGTGGGGGAGAGAGAGAGAGAGAGAGAGAGAGAGAGAGAGAGAGAGAGAGAGACCGTCCCCTCGTGCCAATAATCTGCCCTGAGCGATTATGCGACCATTGAGAGGACCGACCTGCGCACGCAGCGACGCCTGGGAATTATCATTTAATGTCCCATTACGGATTATTATTTTTGTTCTGGGGAAGGAGGGGGAGGGGGAGGACAGGAGGGGGAGGGGAGGGGGAGGGGGAGAGAGAAACCTTGGAGGAGGATTACTGGTAATTGGGTGGTGAGGGGAGGGCGTCTGCTGGGACGGAAGAGGGTGGGTCGGACGTGGAGTGAGATGACCCGAGGGTTGAGGACTGACCACATCAGGGCCTGGGTAAGGGCAAGGGATGGTCAAGGGAGGTGTGTGTGTGTGTGTGTGTGTGTGTGTGTGTGTGTGTTTTCTTGCAGCAAGGCACCAACAACGGGCACTGGTTCTTGTATCAAGGTCGGGTCATATTCATTGAGAGATAGACAAACAGACAGCCAGATAGATAGATAGACAGATAGATAGATAGATACACAGACAGAGAGACAGACAGACGGACAGACAGACAGAGACAGACAACCAGATAGACAGACAGAGTGAGTGACAGATGGATAGATAGATAGATAGATAGATGTTGCCTATTCCACGATACGATAAAAATTCATGCTTCCAAAATCTAATTAAGAGAAAAAAAATAGGAAAAATCGCAAGTCCGTGAAATGAACAAAAAGAGAGAGAGAAAAAAAAAAACATCCATATTCATGGAGTAATGAGTGAGTGGGAGGAGGCGAAACATTTGATTATAGTAGGACACCAGAGCGGACACGATCAATATTACGCCAGTCTCCCCTCCGTCCGAGCTTGTCTCCCGTTTTCTGTATACCAAGAGCTGACGCCGCCCGTCTCTCGAGTACTTGTTTACATGTACCGACTAAATTCACTCTAACCATCTTCAGCAACTGGATTTTGATTTACTGCTCAAACGAACTTTATCTCCGGTAAATCGGTTCCTCTAGTGAATCGGGAAGCGTCACGGTAAACGTCATTATATCGGGTAAATGCCATGACCAAAGCGGGGGTAAACAAATCGGATATCGACCAGATGTTCTTTCTCTATATCGGACAGCAAAAGGCAAGGTATCAACCATTAAATCGGGTACTCTAGAATTAAACGAAGGTTTGAAATGGTATTATCGGTTGGTTCATCACAGAAGTAATCGGTCACGGTAGACCAAAATGCCTCTATAAATCGGATAGATATGATGATCCGATATCCTGTGCATTATCAGCGTAACTAACAGAATAATTGAAATAAAGGTTACTGTAAGTGACCATTGTTATCGGAAGATCCGATACTCCAGAACAACGAGACTGCCGAATAACCAAAGGTATCGGACTCAATATATCAGGATATCAAAATCAGCAAATAGGAAGACCCAACACCATCGGCTACTATATCGGGAGACCCTATTTCTCCCAATGTATGCCACGATATACCGATATCGAGAGGAACACAACATACTAGAACCAACATACTGCAATGGTCATATTTCGACCAATGATTCGGAACTAATACATCACAAGAACGAGTCTGGGTAATTTTATCGGATAGACCAAAATGTCGGCAAAATATGGAAACCAGTATACCGGTAAATATATCGGGTTGGTCAATGCGACTGTATCCACAGTAATAGGCACGTCCATTTGTCGGGAAGGCCAATTTGAACTAGTTCAAACGAAAGGCCGATTACCTGCGCCAGTATATCGGTAAAACCAATGTGAGCGGCTGTGTATCGGACACAGAAACTGACGAATTTCACAACGAAAATGTACCGACCGGTCAGTATGTCGACCATTAAATCGGGTGAATCACAGCAACAGGTAGAACAATATGGCAACTTCGGTAATTAGAGTGACCAATTTGACAGCACCAGTATGTCTGATCTACCAGTAAAACAGCATCAGCACATCGAGCTGGTCAATACAACACCACCAGTATACCTGATCTCCCAATATATCGGGTGAGCTGCAGTATGACAGCACTAGTATATCGGGTCGGTCAGTAATAAAGCACCAATATATCTGGTCGGCCGGCCAGTCAGACAGCACCAGTATACTGGGTCGACCAGTCATACAGCACCAATACATCGGGTCGACCAATAAACAGAGGCACCAATACATCGGGTCAGGTCGGTACGCAGGCACCAATATATCGAGTCGGCCAGTCAGACAGCACAAATGCGTCGGGTCGACCACTAAACACAGGCACCACTACATCGGGTCAGGTCGGGTACAGAGACTCCAACGCACACAGCAGAGAGCCCCCGGCGCAGAGGCTACGGACACGCCACAGCGCACGAAGTGCCGCTGCGACGCGCCACAAGAGGGAGGCGTCACCAGCACGGAGCACCAATATAGAGGAGCAGGAGGCACCAATATCCAGCACGGGGGCTACAGATCACGTAGAGAGAGAGAGAGCGTGTGTGGGGGGGAATGCTGGCTGATGAAGGCGCCGGTACAATTGATTATTACGTCTCTTTGATCTCCCTCTCCATGTTTTTTTTTTTTCCCCTTTTTCAATTCCCATTTTGAAATTCGATGTTTGCGTCGTTACGTTAGGCCGAGCCGCTGTTATTGGATAGATCCCCGACACACTGCGGACCGCTTCGCCCTGGCGGACCGTCGCTCGCAATATCCTGGAAGGGAAAAGGAAAAACAAACACACACACACACACGAGACACACACGCAGAAAAACTAATTACCGAAATATGAATAAACTGAAGTAATCCATTAAACCGGAGTGAGCGAGCGAGTGACTCTCTTTCTGTCTCTCGTCCTGGGGGAATCAATGGATCTGTATATGAGTCTTTACACTTCATAGGTCTTTCAACTCGCACGGGCGTGTGTGTGTGTGTGTGTGTGTTTTTCCAGTATTGACTGCGGGTCCTTCTCTCCAGATATTAGCTCTAATATCTCTCCCCCCCCCCTCCTCCTCTCTCGACAGATGCCGGAACGCGATTCCCTAATACGGCCCTTACAGACCCGTTACTCAGGGGCCATTTTCCCCTCTGCGGAGGGGGGAACGGCAGAGACGACCTCATGGCCGAGCGGCGGAAGGGTCAAGATCCCCCCGCCGACGGCTGGCGGGCGCGCGCCCGAGCGGTACAACGGCCAACGCCGAGGTAAGCTTAAACAAAAGAGTTAACGGGAGTCTTTGATCTTCGGGATTAGTCCAATTTAATTTCCTCGAGTCTTTCCTTGGAGTGTGTTTTATAAGCGGGATAATGGGCGGCCCCCTTTGACGGCGCGAGTCAAGGGCGCCATGAATGGATGGTTGAATTATCTGAAGGCGGGAAGGCCAGAGGGCGGGAGTTTGGCGCGCGCGAGAGGGGGGGGGGGGGAGGAAGGCAAAGGCGGGAAGGAGTCGCGCCCCAGCGTGGGTGGGGTGGGCGGGTACGCGTAGGACCGTCCCCGGTAATGAGAGCCGCTTCCGCTGGTCTCAGGCAGGCAACTCCAGGCCTCCTTCTCTCCTGACTGGCACTTTTGAAGGATCGGGTCGAAACGGCGTCCCGTAATGCCTAAGGGCCGTCCTAACGTCCTTTTATTATCGACCTTAACAACGTCATAACCACTGATTAAACTATATATCCAGCCGATCAGTATGACCTCTGACTGGGGCGCCAGAGGACGAGGAGCCCAAACCACGTCGTGCTAGTCACCTTCAGGTATGAAAGATCAGACGACAAGACGGGCAGCAGCAGCAGCAAGCAGCGAAAGCCTCCGGCACCAGCAGGAAGGACCCGCTCACAACCACGCGTCCTCGGGTGCGATGCTGCGGCTGTGACAGGAGCTGGTGGTGTCCGTGGCAGGATGGCAAACACAAGCGGTTGCATCAGGCTCTCTCTCAGTACGGCTCTGCAGCAGTGCGTTTCACTTGTCAACAGTGACCCGTCCACAAATTCACCCAGACAACCTTTCCAGTTGAGATTTTGCTTTCAGTTGTTCATGGTAATCTTTCCTGTCAACAGAGCTGATAATAATTGTACAACGTGACCTTTCCAGCGGGGGTATTACTCAAAGCTCAAGGCAACCTCTCCACCTGACAATCTTAGCCAATGTGATCTCCAATGACCTTTCAGGACCTCATTCCATACATGACAAAGAAACCAATGCTATAAATCATTCTTTTGTACATCATATAATATATATATATATATATATATATATATATATATATATATATATATATATATTGGTGCCTCAGGAGAGACCATAATTCTGGCAAGGGACCTGCAGCAGGCGGGCAGTTCCCGGCACCAGGATATATGGCACCAATACATCCTTGTCACCACCTCATCTGATCAATAGCAAATCACATTTCTCGGGGCAGTCTGCACAATTAGGATGATATAGTGTGATGGAGGCGGGCAAGGCGGCAGGGAAATTACCCACTCCCGCTAATGACTACTTTGGAAGGAAGAAAAAACGCCTACTCGTTTACCTTATTCCTGGAAATGGTAGGGGCTCACGGCCTGGAAATGGTCTGGGCTCAAGAGCAGATCTCCACCCATAGGTCACGCTCAACTGCTGCCTTTTCCAGCATGGGGGGGAGAGGGGGAGGGGGGGAGAGTTACTCGTTCCGTGTTCCAGAGTCCAGCGATAAATCAGGAGTTTCGTGTGGGCCTTTAAGAGACTGAATTATTCGTAGTGTAAAGGACCCGTAACCATTTCTCTTGGGGCGAGTGTCTCTCGTAACAGTCCCACCCAAACCTGATGTCTTCTAAGGACGGGTTTCCAATATTCCTTTCTATATGGAATGGGGCTATAAAACTATACTTTGGATGACAAAGAGTCGCCACATATTTCAGGGGAGCCAATATAGCGTCCGAGAGAACAAAATCCATATTACATTTCTTTCAGTAGTAAATCTTTCCCCCGGCTGTCTCTAGTGCCGAGCGCCGCCGCTACATCATCACAGCGCTGCATCAGCTGCTGGTGGATACAAGTGCACATTTAATTGCCTTTCACTTATCTTCTCTTGATTATATTCAAAGGACGGTACTCGGAAATGTGTCCCAGTTATGACACAATTTCATCCGTTAAGTTGCAGGATACCCAATCAATACATAAGCCTCGTGATCCGTCAACATAATCAGCCTCAGTCAATCACATTAAGAGCGGGCCTAACAAGATGACGACATACAAAACATTTCCCTGTGCTTCCTCTTCATCCCTGAACACCAAGACATATAGTGAAGATGTAAAAATCATTCGGCATCATCAGCCCCACCTCTTTTTTCCCCATTACCTCTCTCACTGTAACTTCTCCTATCATAAGACGCCTTTAAAAATATACGGTGTGAAACTCAGCTAAATTCAATGGATCTGGAAAGTCATCTAATAACGCCATCTGGCACACGTTACCAGCTTTAAACGTCGAGACTGGAAGCTATATACACTGATAAACAGAGAATTACACGGTGGACGACGCTGGTATTACGACACTTGCTGGAAAGAGAAGCTTCTCTTTCTAGCGTTTAAGGATGACCCTCCAAACCCGGTCTTTCCAGTGGGGTCCATCCCAAGACCAACCCCAACCTTCCAGTGGGGTCCATTCCAGGACCAACCCCAGCCTTCCAGTGGGGTCCGTACCAAGACCAACCCCAACCTTCCAGTGGGGTTCATTCCAGGACCAACCCCAGCCTTCCAGTGAGGTCCATTCCAGAACCAACCCCAGCCTTCCAGTGAGGTCCATTCCAGAACCAACCCCAACCTTCCAGTGGGGTTCACCCCAGGCCCAACAACCCGTCCCGGTTACCAAGGTGAGCTCGTATTTCAGGCCACATTTGGCCCACAATGTATTGGGTCGTACACAGGCCGACGCGCACCGCCGCTCCTCACGATTTACTCCGTAGTGAACGGTAGTAATCCTCTGGACATCACTCTCTGGGGGCGCTATCCCCCCCCCCGGACATCACTCTGGGGGCGCCACACCCACCAACACCACCACCACTCTCTGGGAGAGACCCACACCCCCGAACATCGCTCTGGGGGCACCATACACCCTACACCACTCTCTGGGAGCGCCACACACACACACACACACACACACCATCACTCTCTGGGGGGCGGCAGCCGCGGACGGCGTCTATGACCTGTTGGCAACGCTATGTCATCGGGGGGAAAAAATAAAGCGCGACAGAAAAAATCACTCGGCACTGATTGTATGGTCATGGGTGGCGGTGATGGTGTGACGGGGCTGTGACGGTGGAGTGGCTTGTAGGGTGGCAAGGATTGATGGCGGTGTGATGGAGGGGTGACTGTGCGATGGAAAGGAATGGTGTTGTGATGGAAAGTTGACTGGTTGGCGAGGTGGAGACTGACTGGGTCAAATAGTTAGTGATGTCACAGACCGACTGCATGGAGTGGCGGATACTACTGTATGGCGTGACAGGGATTGACTGCAAGGCGTAAGACCGTATTATGGAGTGACGGAAGACTGACTATATAATGTGACGGGGTCTGACTGGTGTGACTGTGGTCTAACTATATGGTGTGACGGAGGATCACATTACAGACTGACGCAGGATTAACTATACTGACTGACTGACACCATTGTGCCGCTGCCGGTGCCATCACTGTGCCGCTAGAGTGCCACCAGTGTGCCAATGAAGCGCCGCCACGGTGTGCCGCTAGAGTGCCGGACATTAGTGCCAGACACAGTAATAACAGAATATCCATTACGAAGACAATGTTGCCATAACCACGGGATATCCCACACCCAAGCACACCATTCGGACGAGTTTATATAAACTGGTGTGTATATATATATATATATATATATATATATATATATATATATATAGATATAGAGAGAGAGAGAGAGAGAGAGAGAGAG
>JAYMFT010147709.1:0-12688 GCA_038088735.1 Panulirus argus
CCCAGAGGAAGTTTTGTTTTTACGCACACATGAAAGTAATGGACCGGGGGGGGGGGGTAGTGGCCAGGAGGAGGACTTCCTCCGCAAGACTATACCTTCCTCACCTGTGGGATCCCGGACACCCCACCTGTGGGATCCCAAACACCCCACCTGTGGGATCCCAGACACCCGACCTGTGGGATACCAGACAAGCCTTACTCCTCACCTAGGGTAACCCAAATACCTCCCTCAACACACACACACACACACACACGCACGCACATTTCCCAGCAAGAGGCAAGAGAGGGACCTGGAAGTTGACATCGTCGCCGGAGTCCCACAGCTGAGGAACAGTTAAGGAGACCAATTGTTTGCTGGCAAATATTAGAAGGGCATTTAAGTGTATGGTTAAGAAAGTATTCAGCAAGCTGTTCTTATCCTGCATAAGGCTTAAACTAGAATTCGCTTTCAAGTTTGGTCACTGCAGCTAAAGAAGCACAAAGAACTAATAGAGAAGGTCCATAGATGGAAAACAAAAATTACGAAAGCTATGTTATAACTAGAGACTTTAAATTTGCCTACCTTGGAAGAAAAAAGAGTGAGGGGTGACCTGATAACATCGTTAATTTTCAAATGAGCTTGATTATGTAGACATTATATAGTTCCTCGAATGACGTGGGGATTGAACAGCCAGAGGACATGACATGAAATCTAACAAGAAACTTGTTAGAAATGATGGAGAGACACAACGAAGAGCCCCTGACCTGCGATGGAGACATAGTGAGGATCCCAGCCCTGCTGCTGCTGCTAATACAGTGCTTCGTAATATTGATATTTCTGTTTTTATTACTCCTTCTCATCAACTACTATTGTCATATTACCACCACAGGCACTGACGTTACCACTACCGACACCCCTGGCGTTACCACCATCGTCACCGACCCTGAGACCATAACGCTGGGTCGCAGCTCCACCTGACAACTGTACCGGATCCACTTTTCCCGCGCATCTTTAAGGAGCGCGGGAAAAGAAAGAACTAGGATCTTGTGTAATAAGTAAACACACAGTTTGCCCGAGATTATGATAATGGAGCCAATACGCATCAATGGACGGAGATAAGAGAGATAGGGCGGCTCTCCTGGTCTTATCGGTATGGAGATAAGGCGAAGAATGGGATCCGGTTCCCAGGTTGGTATGGAGGACGGGGAGGAAAGAAACATTGAGAGTCTGTCTACCTGAGCATCGTGGAGTTGAAAGGAAGGAAGACATTATAGACTGAGAGCAGAAGGGAGAATTGCAGAGGAACGGACTGACACCGTGACAGACTAAAGTGTTCTGTTACAGGAAAATCAACAAGAAGGGTATAGTGTCATGTAATATCTGATGATCAGTCGTATGTCAGTGCTGTATAATGATACAATTCATCATTTTTCGTCAGTTATGATATTAACAGACTTTCTGTTTAATGATTTTCATTACATTGTCCTGATACAATATATGTAACATAAAACCACGTATTGTGTCACATGACGCTATTATAATTCATCATGCCTCATCATCATGCATCTTGATGCATCATATCTCATCATTTTGATGTCATAACCGGAGGTCTCCATCGCTTCCCTATTAGGCCCAGGCTGAACTTGCTGGGACTAGGCTGTCCTGCTAAAATTAGGCTGGCCTGTTGGGGCCAGGCTTGCCTGCTAGGGCCACGAGACAGGAGAGATGGAAGGAGGAGAGACACTTAGAGACACACGTACTGTAAAGGGAAGAGAGTGGGAGACTGAGAGATAGGAGGTATAGCAGTGTAGACAGGAGCTACTACTTAGGGGGAAGGTAGAGAGTAAGAGGTAGAAAGCAGGTAATGGTGGAGGCAGACGATTGTAAGGCAAGGGAGACTTGGAGGAGGTGAGGGTACAGGGCAGGTCTGATCCTCCGTGTTTCATAACCTTTACCGATCACAGAGACAGACACACACACCACACACACACTGATGACTGACTCACACAAGACTCGGTCCCAGAAGGCCCACCACACCACCTGGTAATGTTTTCTTTGTAAGAATGCAAACAAGGAGTGGCAGTATGGTTGGGTCATACATGGTGTGTGGAGGGTGTTGTGTGTGGAGGCGTGGTGCAGCGTGGGGGTGTTCTGTGTGAGGGTGTGGTGTGTGGAGTATGTGGTGTTTGTGGTGTGTGTTTGTGTGGAGAAGTGCGATGTGTGCTTGACAAGGCGTTGGGGGGTGGGTGGAAGAATGGTGCCTGGGAGATGTTTTACATAGGGTGTGTGAGAGAGAGAGAGAGAGAGAGAGAGAGGAGGTCACACAGTCTGGCCAGCAGTGATCAAGGTTGTTTAGTACACGGCCTTGGTTGACACTATGGTGAGACCATGACAGCGGTGAGGGCTGTCCTCCTTGATTGTTGTACGACGCGTCGGTCTCATTAGGATAGTTGTGGTTTTTATGTTGGCTGGTGGCCACGGCCGGTGGTTGATGGCTGTCATAGTAGTTAATAGTTTTAACGGTATAGTGGTAACAGCCTGTTTCGTTGGTGGTGGTATTGACGGTTGTTGGTGCTAATGGTGAGTCGAGGTGGTAATGGTAGGTGTTGGTTGCAGTAGTGGTGGATTGCTCTCGATGGTGGCAGTGGTGAGTGAAATGATGATCCACTGTGATCAATATGGTTGAAGATGTTGAAGAATAGTGCTGTTGATGGTGACGGAAGTTGATTGTGGTTTGAATTGGTGGTGGTGGTGGTGGTGGTTGAGTTAGTGGTGTCGTGGGGGTGGTAGTGGTGACAGATGATGGCCATGGAATATGTGTAATACTAGTAGAAGGCGATTACACTTGTCACAGGTGTTAACTGTGATGACAGTTACAGTGGTTGTTGATGGTGGATTGTGTGTAGATAGGGAGGAAGGGGCTGGAAGTGGTGATGATGGTGGTAGAGAAGTAATCTCCACCATGGATGAAGGTGGTTTGAATCCTCATTACTTCATATGATATTTTGTTTTCATCTTTTATATTAAGAAAATGTTAAAGCAAGAAACGGCGACGTAGTCTGAAAAGATTGTTGACTGTGGGAGGTGTAAGACCAAGAGGCAGCAAGTCCAAACTACCACGGACGCCAAGTTCCATGCCAACATGAAGTAAAGCCTAACAACCACTGCAAGAAAACCCCACCACCATAGTCTCACCTCATGACCCTCTCCCATACCAATATCACACACACTTTAAGACATCAGAAATTAGGAGAGTAAAGATACCAGCATCCATGCCAACAACTAAAGTAAATCATCCACAGCAAGTACAGCAAGGTACCCATCAACCACGGTAAGGCAACTCAACAACCATGGCAAGCCACTCCAAAAGCTACGGCAAACATTAAGCGGTCGGAGAGTCAGGCCCTCAGCTCCAACACAGTTGACTGACTGACTGACGTGCGAAAACCCCTTTTTTATTTTTTCGTTGGTTTCCGTGTGTGGGCTGAGGGAGGGTGCTGCCATCAAAGGCCCTCAGCGTGGGCTTACAGTATGGCGACGGACGGGAAACAGGTTTAATTCCCCATGAATGATGTTTGTTTTATGTCGGACATAGTTGGAGAGAGAACACAGGGGTTCCCATGGTACGGGCGTAAGCGAGTTGTGAGGGATGGGATGGGCGGGTAGAGGATGGGCGTGGCCCGTGTTGGGTAGATAATGACATGACCGTATCAGCAGGTCGTTCCATTCCTTTCTCACCCTTCATGACCACCGGTGATCAGCAGAGACTCCAGGTTGTGCCTTACGTTCCTCACACTCGGTAGAATATATTACTATAGTCATGGGTCACAAATTGACCTCCAGCCAGTGTGTAAGACGAGGATCTTTACTGCTACGGTAATACTACCATCTATACTACCATCACCACAACTACCACCCGTACTACAACCACTACAATAACCACCGCCACAAGCACCACCACCACCATCACTACCACTACCTCCACAACCACAACCGCAGACAGAAATAACACTACTACCACCACCACAACCAACACCACAGGAATATGAATATCTCTACCACACCACCACAATCAAAACCATAACCAAAGGCACAGCAATACCACTGCCACCACCGCCACCATCGTTACCACCAATACCACAACCATAGCCACAACCACAGGCACAGCAATATCACTATCACTATAGCCACCATAACCACAAAAACCACAACCTTAACCACAACCACTACCACTTGCAGAGCACTAACACTACCACCATAACTACCATAGCCACACCAACAACCGCAATGACCACAGTCATAACTATTACCAAAATATCCACCAACTTCACCACCACAACCACCCAAACAATCACTGCAATTACAATAATCACAACAACAACAACAACAACAACAACAACAATTACTACAACTACAATCACCACAGCTACCACAATAATCACAACTACAATCACCACAATGATGACTACCAATACAACCACCACAGCAATCACTGCCGCCACAACAACTAAAACATCACTACCATCACAGCAGCTACAACAACGATTACCACCACAACCACCACAACAATCACGACCACCACAATGATAATTGGCTGTTATGATGCCTCCTCCCTCCATCCCTCGAACAGCTGAGCTGTGGGATTCTCTCCCTTCTTTTGTCACACCCTTTGGGACTCGGGTCTACAAGCACCTGTGGAGCCCTGATCAATTTCTGCTTTCTATCTCTTTAACTTTATTCTTTTACTCAAGATGGCCGTGATTGAGGCACGGTATTTGTCCTGGCCATGTCGGTTATTGTCATAGAAAGAATCACTACCGCTAAAACCCACAACCACCACATTAAGCACCACCACTACAACAATCACTAAAACTATACCCATGCACAATAATCACTACAACTTCAAGCACAACAATAATCACTTCCACCACAACCCCTACATCATCACTATCACCACAATAATTACAACAATCACAAACACCGCAACAATCACTTCCACCATAATAATCATTACCATAACAACAACAACAGTCACTACTACCACCACAACCGCCACAACAACCACTACCACTAACCACAACAACAATTACTACCACTACAAGCATTACAACAATCTCCATCATAACGAAGACAGCAGTTACTACCACCGCAATCACCATGACAATCATTACCACTACAACCCCCGTCAACAGCACCATCCCTGGCATTACTGTAGTTCTGGAGGTGCGGCCAAGACAGTGCGGTGGTGCCAGGGGGATGACAAGATAGCGGAAAGAGAAAAAACACGCAGCAGTGTCCAGCGACGCTCGGATTTGTAAAAGAAATTAGAGCCTGAAAATAAGTGTGTGTGCGTGTGTGTGTGTGTGTATAAGAGAGAGAGAGAGAGAGAGAGAGAGAGAGAGAGAGAGGACGTACTTATGATTAAAAAAGAAAACATAGTAATACATGATATCCAACACACAAGCCCTCTTTCAAGAGTAACTGTCACAAAACCCGAACGTTGGGCAACGGACGGACACAGCGGAGCGGGATGCGACAGAAAGCCGTGTAGGACGAGAATGTTTGAGTTACTCCTGGCGGGCGGGGCGGGAGAAAACGGGGTCATAAAATACTCGTGTCAGCGTCAGCCCTTACCAGCGCGCGGCCCGTACACCGCCCTAGCCATCCATGTTCATGGGAATGGCACAACTGGTGTCGCTGACCGACCTACCCATCCACGGCAACCCAGAGCAACAACGGCAAAGTAAGCGTAAAACCACAACAGGTCAACCAGAGATGATAACCGTAACAACCCAGATACACAACCACGGAATCCTGCTCACGAAGACCTCACCACGCTAACGCAGGCGTACAACTACCTGAAGAGTCAACTACAGTAACGCATGTGTAGTGACTGGCTTCGTTAAGATCCTTTCTTCGGTTGGTATAATTAAGTTACCAGACATATTAACCCAACCACAGGAACACAACCAAGACAACCCGACAGCGCTTGGCAGTACACGTTAACCTACCTACCGTCAAAACCGCCAACAACGTCCCACAAGCTACAGCAACCAGCTTATCTAACCATAAACAACCATAACTGCCTATCACTGTCATGCAGACAACACAACGACAAAAATTATTACGTTAATCATGACAGAATTTCTTTGGTAGCCAGACATCATCGCGACTCGGGATCACCAGACCACGGTTCGCAGAACCACTGGTCTGTAGACCACGGTTCACCAAACCACAGATCGTTGGACGACGGATCCATCAAACCATGGATCGTTATATCACAGGTCTGCAGGGTGGTTTAGGCCTGCAGGGAACCCATGTCTGCAGGGTATACCAAAACCTGGAGGGGACTCAGGCCTGTAGGACTGAGCAAGGCCTGCAGGGGATCCCCATTATCTGTCCCCTTCGTGTACTCCCACGTATTCCTGAATGCTTATCTTGCACAAAAGTGAGGATGGAGCTTACTCTCCAGGAATTGTGTGCTCGTGGGTGGTGGTGAGGGTGGAAGGTGGAGGGCGGGGGTCGAACCCGCATCCCCGGGTACCCACCCCTGAACTTCCTGCCCTCTCCACTTCACTCTGATTCTTCTCTCCTGTCTCCTCTTTCCTCCTCTCTCACTTCCTCCAGCAATCTTCCTCTTCTGTCTCTCATGTCTTCTATAACTTTTCTTCCTGAATATTCCTCCTCCCCTGCAAGACTCGTACCAAGACCCCCGACCGCCGTGTCCACTGTACCTGCCACTCGGACGGTGCTGCAGTGACAGGCAAGTCGACCACTGTGCCGGTTTAGGTAAATGTGTTGCTATATTAACGTCCGGTACAGCAGCTCGTGTAGGCACTTGTTGCTTCTGACCCAGACCTCCCGCCTCTGACTCCTAGCTGACGATTGACCAATCATCTGCCATTGTGACTGTTAGTAATCTGTCTGCTTTGTCTGTTAACTGCCAGTCCTGATTGGTTGTAATCTGGCAAATTTGTTTTGCTATCTTCTGCCTCTGATTGTCATCCACTGGGTGCGATTGTCACCTGCTGCCTCTGATTGTCAGGTACAGGATCTGATTGTCAACTGGTGCTCTGATTGTCATCGGTTGATATGACAGTTGCATCCCAGTGCATTTTCACCACATGTTAACCAGGAGCGTAATGAAGGTATCGAATAGGATTATCTTCGGTAACTACCATGAGGGAGGTACTGTACCGGGCTGTCTTTAACCTCCCACTAATGTGTGATCACTCATCTCCACAGGAATTACGTGACTGATTACATTAGCAGCATGGGAAATTATTTTAATTACTTATGCATGATGGAACTTCAATGTATCGTAGGTATAGCAGCTCATAATTTTGGCCATACAACTAAGCCACAATGCCTGGCCACACAGTATGGCCACGCACTATCTGGCCACACACAACCTGCCTACACACTGTCCAGCCACAGGACCTCGCCATACTGCCTAGCCACAAACAGCCTGGCCGCACACATACAAGCCATACACAGGCTGGCCACACAGCATGACTAAACACTGCCTGACCATACACAGCCTGGCCATAAACAGTCTGGCCACACACCACCCGGCCACACAGCCTAACCAAATACAGCCTGGCCACATAGCATGACTACGCACAGCCTGGTCACAAATCTTTGCCACACATCCTGGCCACAAAGCCTGGCCACACAAGGGTCCTGTGATAATGGTCGTGGGAAAACCTACTTATTTGACGGTCCCTGCGGGGTGGTGTTGTTCTTGTTCTTGTTCTTCTTCGTGTTGTGCGGCCGTGCGCTCTGATCAACACTTTTGTTGTGCTCCCGCGAGGATGTGTCAGGGAGATCGATAGCCAGGTGGTAGTGGAAGGGTAGATGTTGCGGTTGTGGTGGTGGTTTGTGGTGATGGTGGTAATCTCGTAGATTCTAGGAGTCGTGGTGGTGGTTGTGGTAATGCTGACATAATTGGTGATGGTTGTGGTGATAAACGTAGTGAAGAGTGTGGTGGTGGTGGTAGTGATGACACAGGTTGGGAATACTGTACAGATGACATAGATAGCGAAGGTTAAGATCGTAGTGGTGGTGGTGATATTGTGGTGAGGAGGCGATTGGTTGTGTCAGTGATGACTGAAGCATCTTAGGTTTACTTTTAGACTAAAACTTAATTCTCTTTATGTACATAGACAGCATTTCGTGGGTGAAGGTACATGGACAGAGAGCGTACATTGGGTACAATATATCAACGCAGGAGGATGACAGGTAGGCGCAAGTGGGCCCAAGGTGCCACTGGGTCATCTCCCCGTCAGAGAGGGTGGGGAGGTCTCGGGTTCATCACACACGGGAGGAATAACTGCGGCATGAGTCAGGGAATGTTGATGAATAACTCCCTTATACCCTTCCCTTCCCAGCACACCCTCATACCGAACAACTCTCCAATATATGAAATGCTCTCTCTCTCTCTCTCTCTCTCTCTCTCTCTCTCTCTCGTACATTCCCTTTCCTCGCACTTTTCCCATTCCCTTGTGTACTGAATCCTAGTTCCATCTGTCTGTTCCTGCCTGCCCCTGGGCCTTCTTTCCCTGCGATGCTCACTCTGGTGTTATATGCAGACATGTCACTGATCGCTTACACCCTATTATGCTTTACTTTAAATGGCCTTTGTTTGTCTATCTTTCATTGGCCAATATTAAGATGAAACTTTCTCTCTGCTACAACTAACCTGAAGCTCTCTCTTTGCTACAACTGGTATGACTGTGAAAATGAATGTCAAAGTTATTATACACGGTAAGTTTAACTTGGCTTAAAAAGTTAAGTTAAATTAATGATTAGCGTGTGTGTGTGTGTGTGTGTGTGTCACGGGTCGTCATGCTAAGTCGTCCTGAGCCACAGGTTGTCATGGTAGGTCATACTTGGCTACATGTCGTCATGCTAGATCATCCTGGGCCACAAGTCGTCATGCTAGGTCGTCTGGGTCGTGTCTTGTGCCCCTCCAGTGTGGCGTCCAGATGGGGCCGTGCACATACCTACCCCTCTTGCGGTTGGCCCACTACCTGCCGGTACCTTGTGGTGGTCCGCCGTATGCCGATCACGTGAGCCTCTCAGGTCCGACCGACGACGCATGGCTATTTAGCCAGTCAGACCAGCTGGTCGACCGGCATTCCCTGCCTCCTCCAGCTGGAATACCAAGTGTCGGGACGACCCCTTCATGCTTTCCAAGGGGGCCGTCCAGCCCTGCCTAGCCTCGGGGAGGTGTGCAGTCCAGATGAATGGATGCTGTGCAGTCCAAACGAATGAAACAGCGGAGGATGCGACAGCGTGCGCGGAATGATAACTGGGTGAAATGAATGAAGAAATGATGTAGGACCAGATGCAGAATGAAGAGTAAATCATAAGGCGAATGGATGAGACTGAAGGGGCGCCCCAAGTGAGGGCTTGGATGGGTCTCGAGGAATATCATGTTGGGGCTGAGGACTTTGATGGGTCTCAAGGCGCCCCAGGTGAGGGCAGAGGGCTCAGGTGGGTCTCATCGTGGGACAGCAATAAGCTGTCCATCATGCCATCTGACGATTCACATTTTGATGTTCGTGTTCAAGTTCTGATGTGTCGCTCACATTATGAAGGAACTAGACACATAACCGCATCTGCCCCCACCCACCCCCAGCTATTGTACCCACTGTCCGCTCTATACCTGCCTCCACCTACCCCCAGCTATGTTCCCAGATATGTCAACGTATACTTGGCCAATTAAAGCTTTTTTGTATCGTGAATAATTCAGGCATTCTACTGAGTAAGTTTAGAAATCGTTTAAACAAAGAGAAGGAACGCGTCGGCTGTTGTGAGTAAATAGTCAACTTATCTAATGTATAGACAGACAGACATAAGAAGGGAGAGGTGAGGGAGTGGGAGGTAATTATGTGTTTGATCATTCCGTGAGAGGTTTGGGTCGGACGGTGACCACCCCGAGCGGATCTGTTCATCAGCATCACTTACGGAAACACAGCCACAGGCTGGGCCCAGCTGAGGCACCTCCATCCTCCACTCACTGGGCCCTACCATCCATCACACACTGGGTCCATCGGAGTCCCACTATCCTACAGCACCTGGCTATGGGAAGTCAGACAGATGACTAGGCACCAGCTGGACTGGGAAGAGCATTTTACCAGATGGTCAACGGGGTTTGAGGGAAGTGTCTCTACCAGCTGTCCATCGGTGGATAAGGGAAAGTGTTCCTTAAAAGCGCTCTTTAACAGATGGCCGTAGGCTACAGGGACCTTCTGCTGATTTTGGGCCTTAGGGACCTTCCCTAGATAACTGTAGGCTTCAGTGATCTGCCTTAGCTGACAAGGGATCTTAGAGATTTACTCCAGCTGACAAGAGATCTCAGACACCTACCCTAGCGTACATGGGACCTCAGAAATCTATTTCAGCAGACACAGGACCTCAGACACCTACTCCATTTGGTAGGGGACCTTAGACACTTGTTTCAGCAAACAGGAGACTCAGATATCTGCCCCGGCTGACATGGGCTTTCAGAAATCTGTTTCAGTTGACATAGGACCTTAGAGACCTGCGCTAACTGACAGTGGATCTTAGTGACTTGGCCCAGCTGACACGGACCTCAGAAGCCTGCTCCAGCTGACAGGAGACCTCAGAGACCTGCAGCAGCTGACTAGGGACTTCAGAGACTTGCTCTAGCTAATAGGGACCTTTGGGAACAAATAAATGTGAATTGGGAATTCAGGACCTGCCTCATTTGACAAAGGATCTCAGGGACCCACCCCAGTTAAATTGGGAGTTCGGAAAATTCCCCAACTGAAAGGAGACTTCAGGGTCCTACTTTACCAGAGTGGGAGCCTCAGGGAAGTGCCCCACCCGACTGGCTTCAGGGACCTGTTCCACCAGCCTGGGAACGTCATATACCTCTCTCCCATCATACCGGGGACCTCAAGTAACTGTCCCATCAGACTGGGAACTTCAGGGACCTGCCCTACCATATCAGAGACCTCAGGGACCAGGCCCATCAGACTGGAGACCTTAGGGACTTTTCCTCCATACTGGTAACTTCAGGGACCTGATCCCCCATACTGGTGACCTCAGTGACCTTTTCCATAATAATGGGGACCTCAGAGACCTATCCCATCATACTTGGGACATCAGGGACCTTCCCCACCAGACTAAGGACCTTAGGGACCTGCCCCATTAGACTGGGGAGATCGAGGACCTATCCCACCAGACTGGGGACATCAGGGACTTGCTGCAGCTGACCGAGGAACCTGAAAGGTGAAGGTAAACTCATGTAGATGGCAACAGTCTCTCTCTCTCTCTCTCTCTCTCTCTCTCTCTCTTTCGCCACGACACAGTCATCTTTATCAAGTGATCACAGTGGTTTCTATCGATACTAAACATCAAACTAGAGCTGCAGAAGCAGAGGGAATTGAGAAGGGGAAGGGGAGGTTTGGCATGGATGAGGAGGGCTGGGATGGATGATGAGGACTGGGTTGGGTCAAAGGGGCTGCATTAGGTAATGGGAGTGCAGTAATTGCTGGCAATTATTCCACATGTAGAGAAAACTCATTTGCCCCATTATGGAGTAATACTATCACGTGGACTGTAACTTCTCCCTCCCTCTCTTACTTACAATAGAATCGAATATTTCCTTTCTTCTTAACTTGTTCTCTTTTACCGGTCTTCAACCTTCAGTTTCTGTCCACCGTCATGTTGCATCTCTTCTCTCTGCTCTACACGCATCATTTCGACAACTGTTCACCTGTGTCCCCAGTCACTGCGGCTGGATTTGCTGCAGTCGGCTGGCTTCCGTTTCCCAAAGTTTCTGTGAAGAAACAACCACACGAGGATTGACCCACTTTTCTCGAGCAGCAAAGTTATGTAATGATGTTCGTCTAGCATCCATCATTATCCTTCCCTCTTCCTATAACCTTTCTTTCTATAAATGGCAGGTCTACAAGCACCTGTGTGTGTGTGTGTGTAAAGAGAGACAGACAGAGAGATACTATGGCCGAGGACGCTCATACCTTCCTCCTTATACAGCCTGTCCTCTTAACACCAGAGACCTGCCGTGCAGCAGGGTTGCAGACCACACAGTTAAGTTAGAGCAAGTTAAGCCCATAACGTGAGGGCCTTCCTCCCGGAGCCAAGTTAGGACAGCATCTTGACACCCCTGAACCCAGACCTAACATGACTCTTGACCTGAATTTAACACGACTCTTGCCCTAGACGTCAAGCCGCCTCAGACTGGGATATAGCGCGTCTCGACTCTGATAGAATTGTTGGTCGTGTGAAGAGCTCTGATTCCAGTGTCATTCCTTTCTCTTCCAGGAAGGAACATTAGGAACCACTGATGACAATATCTCTTCCTGTGTTCTTCGGTGAGTCAACGCTGAAGTCTTAATGCAATACTCACATAATTGTGTTTTTCCTTCTGTTCTCAGAACCGATTCTTTTATCAACAGTACTTACGTGATACATCCTTATAATACTTTTTTTCTGTATTTATTTATGTTGCAGGCTTCAGTCGCGGACAAAAGTCCACATCAAGGCCGGGCCCTAATTGAAAAATAGAGAGAATTAAAAAACGGGAAGAAAAGACAGGCAAAGTATTTACGAATTTTTTGAGAAAGAGAAAAACCTGCCTCTTGAAATGAGCCAGATCATAGTTATTGGGAAAGACATGAGAAGGTAGAGAGTTCCAGAGCTTCGACGTGTAGGG
>JAYMFT010147720.1:0-12688 GCA_038088735.1 Panulirus argus
ACATATATACATATATATATATATATCTATATATATATATATATATATATATATATATATATATATATATAATGATTATATCCTTAATACAATATTTTTTCCCTCGTCTGGGTACTTATACGACGTGATTTATTTCCATTTTAATTACATTGGACTAATCCCATGGGGTCAGGAAATAGCCCAGCTGGGTGTCACACGTGGCCAAACGAAAACAAATATTCCATTTTGATTCAGAGTGTCAGGGAGACCGGATGTGGCATTCCCGCGCTATCGGCACTCGCCGCAGGAGGTGGCAGAGTGGGTTTGGCGAGGTCGGCGGGCGGGTCAGCTTCTGCTGCTGCTGCTGCGAGGCGGCGGACGGATCGTTAGTATGTGAGCATTCGCGCGGAAGGTCAAAGGTCAAGGGAAGAGAGACTGAGAGAGAAAGAGAGAGAGAGAGAGAGAGAAAGGGGAAAGAGAAGAGGAGGAGGAGGAGGAGGAGGAGGAGGCAGGAGATGAGAGTCCAGCGGTGATAAGATGTGGAACTGCGGACTGTGGGAAGGCAAAGGGAAAGAGACTCCAGGATAGGAGGAATGAGGAAGAGTGTGCAAAGAGATGGAACGTGAGAGAGATGAGAGGAGGTAGCTGGGAGTCGGAACTGAGCTGGGACGGGAAGGTGGACAGATGTGATGACAGACAGAGAGATGGAGTCAGGTATAAGATGGTAGGGAGAGGGACTGACAGCACAGGGATGGGACAGGAGATCAGCAAAGGACAGAGAAACGGTAGGGAACATGATGAGGGTTCTGTAAGGTAACCAAGGCATCTCAGAGACGGTAGTGTGGGGCAAGGCAAACGGGGAAGATGAGCAAGACATACGGAGAGCAAGATGAACGGAAGCAGCAGCAACAGCAGCGTGAAGGAACGAGAGAGAAGCAGACGGGAAATCGATGACAGGACGAGATAAACAGCAGATGATGAACAGAGGGAGAAAGACGGCGCTTTATCAACGGTAACGACCACCGGCACAGTCTTGATGCAGAGTGCCGTCACCGCCAGCGACATGCTCCGTGTGTGTGGGCGAGGGTGGAGGGAGGGGAGGCCACGGGCGAGTCACCCACTGACAACACCGTCAGCGTGGGGTGAGCGAGTGCCAACCCATGACACGTACTGCCCCTCTCGCGCGATGTGACGACGGCGCGCCACGTCAGATCGGAAGATCGGTCTCAACAAGGACGCTGTGCCATGGTCTGCGTCAGTCCACGTGCGTCGCATCTCGTGGCGATCCCTGGTGCGTAGCTTCCGCTGGCACCGACTGCTTGCTATTAAAGACACAAACTGAGCCTCTTATGTCTCCAGTCACGGGCAACTTCCATCACCGAGGCTACGCCGTATATGAAGCGCAAGGAGGGCGAGAGAAGAAATTGAAGATCAAAGTTCTGGAGGATATGGAAGATGAAAAAAAAATGACTTTTAAAAAAGCGTCAGGTTGCAGCTGTTAGGAAAGACATGAGGAGGTACAGAGTTCCAGAGCTCAGCGGTGTGGGGAGAGAAACCGACATCAGAACGGGTCATCGGCGAGTTGCCCCCGAAAACGCCTCACTTTCTACAATTACTTGTGAGACTACAATCATCCGACAGTATCCCTGATTATCATGTATTCTTGACCATCAAGCTGTACCCCTATGGGACAAAATACCCTCAAAATCTTGAGAATATATTGGTAATCACTTCTGCGCACTTTTAAATTATCCTATTTCAAATTTGCCGATTTTCAAAATATACTGGGACAGTTCTACTATGTTCGGGACATTCCATAAGTTTTCATGTCCATAATACTGTGTTCGGGACATTCCGAATGTTTCCATATTCGTCAGAATGTGTCCATGACATTCTGGGTGCGTCCAGAATTGGCCGCATGTTACCTTATCCATCATATTGTGTCCTGGAGAGTCCGAATGTGTCCAGAACTGTCCAAATGTTTCCCTGTCCGACAGAATGGACAGAATACAGCGCCGAGCTACCAAGATGACTCACAGAATGAGAAACAAATCCTGTGATAACCATTTAACGACTCAAATTTAGCTCAAAAAAAAAAAATGAGAGAGAAGGTTAAAAGGTATTCTAATACAAGTATTCAAAATGATCAAAGATTTCGATAATTTCAATTGAACAACCCTCTTTAGGCTTGATTCGTCTGATTTCTCTCCTAGTAACCGATACAAACTCGTCAACAAACGTTTTACCTCGAATGAGGTGAGGGGACTTTATCTTCGCCAGGATTTTCAACATATGGAACGGTTCACCAAAGTAGATACGTTCAAGAAGACTTTATGAATATTTTGCCTCACGTCCACGATCAGCATCTATTGCGCCTCCTTAGGTGAATAAAGCGTTAGGAGGTTTTCGTCTTTGGAATATTTGTTTGCCTTTCTTCTCCTGCAGCACCAATGTAAGTGTTTCTGATGTCGTCCATCATCATAAACAGCCTCGATAGGACCTAGTGGTCTGTTGCTGTTCAGATTCCTTTGTATTTTGTTTAGGATCTTCTCACTGCTATACATATAGGTTAACAACAGTGTGCTTACAGAGTTATGGGAAGGGGGAACGCAGATTCAAATTTCTTTCCCCATAGTACATGAATTCTAATGGCACACACACACACACACACATACACACACACACGTCAACACTATGGCACCCTCCCAGGGGCGCACGAATGCTTCAGATATAAAAGGAAGTCGACATGAGCTGGCATAAGAGGATGTAACCACTGAATTTCGTTTTGGACACTCACGTGCGTGCGGAGGCGTACACGCGAGGGCATGAGTCCTCAGGTTCAGCTTCCAGGGTTACCCCAGCCGGCAAGGAGGATTAGAGATAAGGCCAGCACCTCTGCCAAAGGGAAGGTTTGTGATATGAGACGGACGGATACACGCGCTTCACTAGCAGCCTTGAGGATCCCTCAGCACCGTCCCTGACGCAGGAGGAGCGCCAGATGCCACAGTTGTGCATGGCGTCACGCCAGTGAGCCAGTCGCTACCTGATGGGGCCAAGCCACGGCTGGCTACTCACACGATCGGGACAAGAAAGAGCTGCTGCTGCTGTTGTACCTATCGAGAAGCTGTTTAGTCTCTGCCTCAATAAGCTAGTTTAAAAATTTGAAGGTCGTGATCAAGTCGAACCCTTACTCTGTTCTTCCATAGTTGATATCTATAGGCCTCTAACCTCTCAGCTGTCTTAATTTTTGCTGCCTCCTCTGGACCTCCTTTATGAGTTCTTAAGCCTAATCTTTAAGTTTGATGACCGAACTTGAGAGGCATATCCAAATATAGGATGTGAACCGTTTGCTAAATATTACTTTATAACTACTACCAGACAGCTGGTCTACATAGCTAGCTAGTTCTCCTAAGTTGGATTCGGCGACAGGCTCGTGACGATGTCGTCTCCCACGTCCTCACTCTGTGTCCTGCAGCTCATATCCTGCGAGATGATATTTGTATCGAAGTCTTCTTTCACTATGTCCCATCCCCATCAACTTACAGTTGCTCGGGATGAATCTCATCAACCACGTATTAAACAAACTCTGACTAGGTCCCCTTGTAAGATGGTGCAATCATCCTCACTCTCTACATCCCTCGTGACCTTGGCATCATCCGCAAACATATGCAGGTCAAAGTCCAATCATTCTGGAAAGTATGTATATATATACATATGTGTGTGTGTGTGTGTCTCCTAAGGTGGCAGGCAGTATGCGCACATGCCAGTTAATGCTTCACCACACCTCGGCTCCTGGCCGGCCACTGATGTCAGTCATGTTGACGAGGGGGGATGACAGACCTAACGCTGATGAGTAACGCTGCTTCTGTAACGATGTCGTGGTGAGTCTTATCGAAGAGAGGTTGATATATCTCGGCTGTAAGGAGTGCTGCCATTGTCAAAGGCACTCTGAGCTGCTAGATCTGTCAAAGGCACTCTGATCTACTAGATCTGTCAAAGGCACTCTGAGCTGCTAGATCTGTCAAAGGCACCATGAGCTGCTACACCTGTCAAAGGTGCTCTGAGCTGCTAGGTCTGTCAAAGGCCCTCTGAGCTACTAAACCTGTCAAAGGTGCTCTGAGCTGCTAGATCTGTCAAAGGCGCCTTGAGCTGCTACACCAGTCAAAGGCTTTCTGAGCTGCTAGACAAGTCAAAGGCGCTCTGAGATGCTGCCACCGCCAGAGGCACATGGGTTTCCGTGAGAGCGAGCTTCTAATCCGCACTTCCTGCTCATCGATTACGCCACCTCTCGCGTCCCTCCAGTGAACTCGGCAGGACGGGCACGTCACAGCCAATGTAATGCCACCAGCCTTGGTCTAAGAATAAGCGAGACCTGGACAGAATTTGTAATGTTTCCATCCCTCGCCACCAGATCTCAGAGTGATGAGAAAACGAGTCTGTAACTTTTAAGAGTCGACTGTGGGGACGAGCCGCCCCATGTTCAGTGGACGTTTCAGTTTGTACGAAGGTCTGACTCAGATGCTTCACCCACGTTGCCTCCATATGGATAACAGAGACAAGGGCATTTAAGAAGAGGAAACCCCGTCAGTTTTAGTCCTACGATGTGTATGACTCTAACGAGCAGGTCACGTGTAGACACACACACACATAAACACGCACACGCGTGGGCCCACACGGGTTCGAATCCTGGGAGGGCAGTCGCCCCACACCCAACCCAGGTGTTCATTTCCCTCGGGGCTGGTCCAGGGGTGTGCGTGTGTATGAATGTACACATAGGAATAAAGACATACATACACATATGATGCGCAATACAAGTGTTAAACTCTCTCCCCCGTAACACGCAAATAGCACACACACACACACATACACACACACTCTGATCCCATGAGAACCACCTTGCTTATGACTGTCATCTCGCGAGAGCTTTCTCCCGCAACGCGAGACCCTGACGTTCGTAAACACAAATGCGCTCACCGTTCGCCCTGAATATCGTAAGGTCAAGTTGACTGCTTTCGCAATTCAAGAACTACATTACAGGTATTCATATCACATGTCCAATAACCCTGCAGGGTCTCCTTGAGTTAGGCTAGGACTGGAAAGGGAAGGGTCCAGGGGAGAACAGAGGTCCTCCGATCGGGAATTGGGTATGAGAAACTGGTTGACCTGTTTAAGAATAAAGTCTAAGGCGAGGTCCTCCGATTGGGGGTTAGGTACGACAGACTGGCTGACTTTATTTAGAATACAATCTCTAATATGTCATCATTATCACACATTATCGAACCCGAGAATGACTCGTGTTGTCATAGATAGATTCAGCCGCTTTGACTGTTTAAGAATATAATCTAAGTTATGCTTAAAACATGACATCAAGCCTCCGAATGTCCCAGCATACACTGGAACAATTCCAGCAACTGGCGCTTAAGTCACAATAGGTACTACTCCGCAGCTTCCTACGTACACCAGCACGACTCCTTGCTGGTTCACTGGCTAAGCATAATGGAACAAGTGTATCCCTCCAGAGTACACCAAAGGAAGATGATGCGTAATCAAGAGGGATCCTTCCGCCACTTCCCACGGATCCTGGATCCTACTGCCACTTCCCACAGATCCTGGATCCTACTGCCACTTCCCATATATCCTGGATCCTACTGCCACTTCCCACGGATCCTGGATCCTACTGCCACTCCCCACGGATCCTGGATCCTGCAGCCACTTCCCACAGATCCTGGATCCTACTGCCACTTCCCACGGATCCTGGATCCTACTGCCACTTCCCACGGATCCTGGATCCTACTGCCACTTCCCACAGAGCCTGGATCCTACTGCCACTTCCCACAGATCCTGGATCCTACAGCCATTTCCCACAGATCCTGGATCCTACTGCCACTTCTCACAGATTCTGGATCCTACTGCCACTTCCGACGAATCCTGGATTCTACTACCACTTCCCACGGATCCTGGATCCTACTGCCACTTCCCACGGATCCTGGATCCTACTACCATTTTCTACAGGTCCTGGATCATATTGCCACTTCTCACGGATCCTGGATCCTACTGCCACTTCCCTCAGATCCTGGATCCAACAACCACTTCCTGCAGATGGAGACCATTGACCCTAATGCATCAAATCAATCAAACTCCGAGCTGACCTAGTAAGAAGCAGCCATAAGTTTGAGTAATATATCATGTCTTCAGATCCCTACGGCCGGGCAGGTCAGGCCAGCCAGGGGTGGGTAGTCAACTTCTTTGTGGTGGAAAGGAGGGTGGGATAAAGATGGATGGACGGAAAGAAGGAAGGGAAAAGGTTGGAAAAGAATGGTAGAAAAAAAGGGGATGGACGATGGAGAACACGTGGGGAGGATGGTAGATGAAAAGAGAGAGATAGAGATAGAGACAGGGAGATATTCTCCACTCTATCTCCCTCTCTCTCGCAAACACACACACACACACACACGAGGCCCGCCCTCTCCGAAACACGCCATTTACATCAGCGCGTCCGCCTTCAAAACAAATAGCCATATTAGATTCCCGTAACTTAGGCAGACACCTTGTTTCTCACAACAGAAGCTCCGTAACCAAAACCCCCTCCATCCAAGACCTGACGTCAGCTGTGTGAAGGAAGGGAGGTACCAGAGGCAAGCTGTCCGTGAGGACAATACCTAAGCAAAGGCTCTGCATCCAAGGTCTCAAGTCAGCTGTCTACAGGAGCTGGAGAGGCCCTGACTCGAGCTGTTTGTGTGGACAACAGGTCTGTAACCAAAGGGTCTCCATCAAAGCTGTAGACAAGAAGGAGAGACCCCTGTGGGCAGTTTGTTTGGACAACAGCCCTGTATCAAAGACCCCCACGTCAGCTGTTCACAGGAGAGAGAGAGAGAGAGAGAGAGAGAGAGAGAGAGAGAGAGAGAGAGGCCCTGACGCGGTTTGTTTGTGGGGACAAATACAACGAGTCTGACGAGACCACTGCTGCATAGAGCCAGCCATTGATCCTGTCTCAGTCCTCCTGCAGATGCTGCCTCTGCTGCACACCCTGACGTGACGACTGCCTCAACTGGTAGTAGTGTAATGCAGGCACCTCACCCACTGGTGAATGGGGCCCCAGTTCCACTTGAAAGTAAACTTATGAATTCTGCAACTCCCTCCTGTACTGGTGTGTAAGTCTGTCAATACGTTACACAGAGAGAGAGAGAGAGAGACCCAGACAAACGCACGTAAACACAGACAAAAACATACACACAGACACTCCGCATACATATGCAAGTGCACACACCCGCGCACACGGCCAGGCCTACACAATGTGCTTTGCACAAACATGTGGGACCAGAGCCAACAGAGAGAGGAGGACATAGAGACACACAAATGAACAGTAGTCTGTGGCTTATAGACAATTACTGGAAACTGATCTTGCTACCAGAAAAAAAAATGATATTCCTAGATACGTATAAAACATGGACTAAGAAAAATAGTTTATATAAACTATAAAATAAACCCAGAATTAACTACATATGACGGATGAGCCTTATGCACGACTGTCCAGCCCTTGAGCACGAAGGTACGACTCTTGACTGCAACGATACGACCCTTGAATACGACGATACGACCCTTGAATACGACGATACGACCCTTGAACACGATGTTACGAACCTTAAGCAAGACTTTACGAACCTTAGGTCTAATTGCCTGACCTGCGACAGGTCAAAGTTCACGCCATCGTGCCCAAGCGTCGTATACTCGTACTCAGGAGACTAAGGAACGATTAGGAGCGGAACAAGTGTGTGACAAAGTGAAACGCTACAAAGGGCAAGGAACAGAATGTCTCCTATGATAGAGGACAAGTGTCATTAAGCCATTACCATCCCTTTAAGCTAAAGACGACGTGGGAAAAGCTCGGCCCCTGGGAGCCATGGCAAACTATGTGATATAATACAACTATATTAATTCAGGTTTAAATATATCTTATCTTATTTCACTATCTTCTCTAAGGCCCCAATTTTCCATCAGTTTGGCGCCAATCCTTTCTGGCATCCACTGCAAGTCATGTGACGTGTTTCAACACTGTTTCTAACCATCTCTGAAAGACTGAACGTTCTGACCCCTTCTCCAGAATAAGCTGTGGCCAGGAGGCCCTTAGGAGGGGAAAAAATGAACAAGACCTGGATTTTGATATAAGTTTTACTCACGCAGAATTTCAAAACGGTCGGTCGACGGAAACTAAAGTTAGTGAGAGACGACAACATTGTTTACAGACGACAGACGACCACGACCTTATTTTACAGATGACGACATTGTTTACAGACGACAGACGACCATGACCTTACTTTACAGATGTCGACAATGTTTAAAGGACAACGACAATTGTTAACAGACGACACAGGACGACATAATCTACATCCGACGTATGACCACGACATTACTTACGGACAACGACACTGTTTCCTGAGGTATGCACTGTTTACAAAGGCAACGACACTGTTTACAAACGACATTTCCTTTACAAACGCCACTGCTTATAGATACGACAACATGTTTACAGAGAACGACGACGGTGCATGACCATGAAACGACGACATAGGCTTTGAATAAAGAAACTACCGGTGAACGATTATCATCCAGTAGTTACGTGTGTTAGTGAACTATCATTATCCCACCGTTATGTCTGTCAGTGAATGATCATTGTCCCATACTTGGGTGTTTAAGTGAACAATCCCGAGAGCTGGCTGCTTGTGTGCCACCACCACTCGTTAGACCACACAAGCTGCTGCGTCACATGATTACTGTGTGACCATCGGCAACTCAAGGGTAGGCCGTTTTGATACCTGGTTCTTTCCCCACACGTCGAAGCTTCGGAACTCTATACCCCTCTCATGTCTTTCCCAATAACTATGCCCCGGCACAATTCAAAAGACACGTCTTTCACGTCCTCAAAAATTCGTAAATACTTTCTCTTGTCTTTTTTTTTCCGCTTCTGTAATTTTCTCCATATTTCAGTTAAGGCCCGGCCTTGATGTAGACTTTTGTCCGTGACAGGAGCCTTCAACATGAAAAAAAAAAAAAATCACATAGGTGTGTCAGTGAATGATCACCATCCCACACAGGTCAGTAAATGGCCATAACTCCAAAACCGTCGCCATAATACATCACCTCACTTCCTTCGTATAAAAAAAAAAAAGGAAATCATAAAACGAAATACGTAACTCCAGAGGTTGCCATCAAGCCATAACGGAAAACACGATAAATCGTTCTCCAAGCTCGTTAACCTTTGACCTTCCTTTATAACCTCACTAGACCTCCGTCTCCAAGTCTCTGTGGACGATATTTCTTTCTTCTCTTACAACCAGCTCTCAAGGCTTTGTCCGTACAACATAGTGGCACCTCTACGAGCCAGAAACGTATATATACGGAAATGTTTCGTTCGGAAAAAGTATTCAGAGGTAAAGACTCTCGAGTCACGGGTGAAAGACTTGAAAATGGGATTACCATTGACATCACAGGCGAAGATATCAAACACAATGGCCAACTTCCCAGCTGGTGTTCAACTTTCCAGCAAGTGGCCAGCTTTCCAGCGAGTAGCCAGCTTTCTGCGTGGGAGAACTTGGCTGTAAGGTGTCGACTACGCCCAAGGGAGGTGCTGACTGACGCAGCTACCAAGTACTGGATGAAGAGGCGGAAAGATGCTATTGTGCTCTTTAGGGGAGAGAGAGAGAGAGAGAGAGAGAGAGAGAGAGAGAGAGAGAGAGTAGTTACTTACGAGCACGAGGCCATTTCACTGTCTTCAGTCAAATTTGAAGTAGCCAGACGCTTGTCTATGGAGCTTGAAGAGGCCAGATCCTTATATCTGTTGAAGACGAAGAAGCCAGACCCTTGTCCTGGTCGAACTTGAAGAGGCCGGACACTTGTCCTGGTCGAACTTGAAGAGGCTAGACACTTGTCCCGATCAAACTTAAAGAGGCCTGACACTTGTCGTGGTCGAACTTGAAAAAGCCAGATACTAGTCCTGGTCGAACTTGAAGAGCCCATACCCTAGTCCTGGTCGAACCTGAAGAAGCCGGACCCTAGTCCTGGTCGAACTTGAAGAGGCCGGACCCTCTCTGTCTTACACGAAAACGCAGCGTGGACATTACGCCACCTTCCCGCCGCTGGCTACCGTGGGCACAGGTCACGCGACGGTTAATGATTCTCGTGTCCTTAGTGTGAGGCTACATACAGCGTGGTATGCCCCAGACTGCAGAACCAAAAGCGTTCCTGAAGATGCATTAATTAATAACCGGCGAGCCATGCTGCAACATGCGCACTTCCTGAGGCAGCGCTTGAAAGGTACGGCGCATTAGGAGTCCTCAAGATGATCATCATCTAGCAGGGTATAACAGATGCAGGGGTTCGCTTGTGATGGAGACTTGGGGAGTCGGTCGACCCTTTTCCTAACCTGTCGCCAGAGTCCCACCTTGGGAGAATCGTTAAGGAGACCAACTGTCCACTTGTATATGCTCTTCAAGTCTGGTTACACACACCTGAGAAGCACAGTGAGCTAACAGAGAAGGTCAAGAGTAATGCAACGAAGATGGTACCAGATATAATAAAGCTGAGTTACAAAGAAAGACTAAAGGCCTTGAACTGTCCACTTTGAAAGAAAAGCGAAGTGTGAGGGTGTGACCTGATCACAACCTTTAAGTTTTTAAAAGAAAATGATGACACAGAAAAGCAAAAGGACATAACATGAACTGAAGCAAGAGAGTTGTACAGTACAAGAGCGATGGACAGATGAACTGAAATGGATGAAGACGTGATTGATGCAGACACCATGCAAAAATCTAAAAAGTATGGTGTAGTACGATAGCAAGAAACGTAAAAGAGATGGGGCCTCGCGAGTGTAAAAATCATATCCTGTCAAGTACACAAACGGGTAATTAAACACACACACACACACACTACGCCATCATTCTCTATTCCCGTCAACACGTCCTCAGCAAGGATGCTCCTGGAGTTCGCACTCTCAAGGAAAACAAAACTGAATCGGGATTTCACTTTCCATCAAGGTGTTTTGACCTTCTCCCCGTGGCTCAGTTCTGACTGTGTTTTGATTCGCAAACGACGCGGCCTTCGGAAGCAGACGTTGCTAGGCTGTTGATAGTTTTCAGAACTTTACGACCGGTGTTTTAACCTCTCGTCTTTATCATATCTCAAACGCAGGTATGAAAGAGAGAGAGAAAAAAATTTTCATCTAAAGAAACATTTTCTTGGAAGTAGATTCGATTTTGAACTCGATTCATTTTCTATGAAACAGGTTCGACTTTTACGTCCATACAACATTTTTGAATGTGGCAGATTCGATTTCCGAAACTACAATTTCTTGAAGCATATTCGAATCCTGAGCCTTTACAAAGACAAGACTTGGACAACATCAAACCTATGGTTTCGTCTAGTATAACTGTTGCTAAAATCAAATTGAAAACTCGAACAGGTGCCTGGTAAAAGGAGACGCTTTGAACTATAATAGCCTGCCCGCCCCAGGCCAGACCCCTGCTGCCTCCAGAGATGAAGCCTTGGACGAAGCAGTGATGATGCCTCGAGATGAAAGGTGTCAAGAGCGACCTCATGATTGGCTGGAGGTACAGAGTAGTAAGCCAGTCACTCTTCTGTGTCGGCCCACAGATTTCCACGCTTGCTTTACACCCAACAACCAATAACAGCTTCACCCCTTGCGTACTACCCAGGTATACTGACCTGGCCTTTGACCTGACCCGCAAAGGATCAGGTCAAAGGCTGGGCCTTCATACCCAACGGGTCGTACTGTCGTGGTCGAGAGCATCAGCCAGCAAAAAGATATGAAGGACAGACCCGTCTTGGGATGCAGATAACACGACCGACGCTGTCGTCTCATGACATGCGGTACAGTGCCAGCCCAGAGCCAGGCAGCATCAATGCTTCAAGAAATGTTGATCGATGATGTACTCTAGAATAGATATTCTTCAAAACCATATATTTTTCTTCTGGGCTTCATCCTCAATCACATGACCTTCTTGCGAGTAAAAATCTCCTGTTCTGGGGAAAAAACTGTCCTCAAGGTCAGGCCCTTAAGTGACACACAAAAGATTACGGGGACGGAGATGTAATGATAAAAAACGAATCAATAATCTAGTCTTGGGTGAAGTAGAAAAGCTGACTTTTAAGAAAGGGCAGAGACCATATCTGTCTGGAACATGAAAAGGTAAAGAATTCTAAAGCTCAGCGGTGCTGGGAAAGAAACAGACGTCACAACTGCTCACCCTCGAGATGCTAACGACAATAGAGTGATTATGTAACAGTTATCTGCAGTTATGTATGTATGTGGTCTGGCAAATAGCGAAGGGCATTATATTTCAACATTCCCAAAATGAAAATGAAAAATAGTTATTTAAAAACTAATACTGCAATGCATAAGTACCAGTAACAAACTAGCTGAACAGTCTGCCAAGCACTATCTATACCGGTTCGACGTCTGTCATAATCAATCACAAGAGAGCCAAATCCACACACATAATAAATAGGGGAGCACACAATTCAGTGTCATTTAAGGGGTAAACGGAGATGAAAGGTAACGATGATTACATGAAAGGAATTACAAGTAACTTATCTCGTTTTGTTATACTGACGAGCTTCATAAAATCCAGTAAAGTAAGTACGAATATATATATATATATATATATATATATATATATATATATATATATATATA
>JAYMFT010147731.1:0-12687 GCA_038088735.1 Panulirus argus
GTAATATAAATAGAGGGTTTTAGCACTATCAAAATGCCCCCACCACGGTAGCATGGTCGGTAGAGCGCTCGCCTTCTTGTTATCATCATTTGCTTGTTCAGTTTTATTACATAAGGAACAACTGTTTTCGCCTGATAGTGGTCTCTCTCCCAGATTTGATACATCCTAAAGTAAGGAATGAAATTCACTTATGTATATGCTCAGTATACATTCAAAATACTTTTATGAACAGTTTGTTTGTAACATTGACGAATGCATATAACATGCTTCCCTCGCAACCCTTCTGGTGTGGTTGTTGTGTTAAAGATATGGGCGCTTAGTCAACTTGTCTCTTGCCATTCTGTGTTCGCGAGGTAAGTACCCATGGTCTGGCCTCACTCCACTAAGTCCGAATTTCATTTTTCATTGCGTCCGAATAATGCTGGAGTGTGCGTGGATTTCTTTGTGGATTATTGCAAACTGGATACCTCTCACTCCTCTCATTATACTTGAGCATATTTTGGTATGATGTAAGTCATTCTAGCAAGTCATTTGCATAGATCAAGGATGATAATGGCCAAAAGACCCAGCCCTACGGGGCACAGGTTTAGTTTGAAAAGGTGAGTGTGTCCATGGCTCCGTACCCAGTAGACTTCAAAGTAGTCTAAACGTTTCTCTTACATTTGCTTGGAGATATTTGTTTCATAGGTACGTCTCGCGTGGGGAACTCATGTATGCCGCGGGTGGGAACCGTCAATACGACTCAACGTGGGGAACTGTCTAATTGAATTAGTTCTGTCAGTGGTACTAAGGTGTGACGTTTGGAGTTTAGAAACGGCATTAGGAGGAGGAGGAGGTGGTGTGGTGAGTGTGGAGACATTCACAGGAGTGGGATCAGTTGAACGACACTTAGGAGACGTTGTGTAGTTTTAACGCCAGGGATCTGAAGTTACCTGCACAAATGCAGTGTTTGGAGCGGCTTTGAACACAAGTTAACTTCATGTAGGTGATTGAGAATGGAAAAGGTGAAGGCTTCAATGCCCCTCCACCACAACTACCACCACAATATGTGGTGGATGACTTCAGCCAATCCTTGTGGTGTAAATGGAAAGCTGTTAAGAACTGCACCTGGAATAGGATGGCAGAAATCCAGAGAGCCACAGAATGTCGTCATGTATTTGAAGTTTGGTGAACTACAAGGAAAAGTATTTGTATACAAGGAAAAGATAATCTTTGATAAGGTGGCATCTAAGTCTGGAGATTCATGGTGAACATGGTTTGCAACAGGCGTGCTGGGGTTAGACAAAGCACAAACTCCTCCTCTGAAACAGAATCCTGGGGTAAAACATAATAAACATGAGAAGAAACTCTGGAAACATCACCAAGCAGTTGGTTCTTCCAGAAAAGTATGATATACTTAGAGGTATTTGCAAGGTGGCAATCAACAGAAGCTAGAAGGAAATTTATTGAAAGAGCATTAATGGTGGTGATATAGGAAGGGGGGAATCGTCTGCTGGAAGAGATAGGCTTGCGTAGGAGAGGTGGGTACTGTTCTTGTGTCTGAGTTGTCCCTCTCGTTGGCACCAGAATCAGGCAGAATCCCTGAGATCTTTACATTTTCTATAACATCGGCTCTGGGGACGATGAGCAGAAGTGGGTCACAGGTATAATAACATAGGAGTCATTTTCACAGTTTCTATAATATTTGCATCTTCTTTAAAAGTTTCTCTCATCGTCTGCTCCCCACAAACTCTCTCGCCTTCATCAGCACACCATTTTTTTTTTCTTTTTTTTTTTTCTTAATGTTGAAGGCTCCAGTCACAGACAAAAGTCCACATCAAGGCCGGGCCCTAATTGAAATATAGAGAGCATTGAGAAAGGGGGAAAAAGACAGGGAAAGTATTTACGAATTTTTGAGAAAGTGAAAGACCTGTCTCTTGAAATGAACCAGGTCATAGTTATTGGGAAAGACATGAGAAGGTAGAGAGTTCCAAGGCTTCGACGTGTTTGGAAAGAAGCAGTTATCGAAACGGCACACCCTTGAGTTGCCGATGGCCACACAATATTGATATAACGCAGCACCTTGCCGAGTATTTCGTGGTCTAGTTAGTGGTGGGGGCTTTAATTTAGAAAATACATATCAATTGTTTCGACGTGAGCGATGAAACATTATTTAATAAAAACGGTGCCCAGTTTTATTCATGATTTTCTTATGATAATTAGGCTGCTAACGATCTGCAGGTACAAATAATGTTATTCATCAATACAATACACTTAACAATTAAGAATGATTTAGCCCTAAAAACATTTCTTCGGTTCAGCAAACCAGTTTAAGCTAAGCTTATTTTCTAATGACTATTTATTACTTACAAGAGTCAGTGTGGATATTCGTTCTTGACAACGTACACATCACGACTTCAGAAGGGAAAGTGGGTCTTAATGGTCTGAATGATGATTCCAAGTTTCGTAGCTTAAACAAAGCCGTTTTACTAGAAGCTACTGAGAAGAAACTGTCCATATAATACTACACTGTTGGATATCACCCAAGGATATTCATGCATATACAAACAGTCGGTAGTATCACGAATTCGTGATGTATACGTCTACATCAGAAGACCACAGAGTAAAAGCAGACTACCATGGTAAACTACAGTCACAGAGGAAGGGCCTGAGCAGGGAATGAGGGCTTTGGTGTTCCCCTGCAACTGATATGATATCTGTTACGACAACACCAATACACAGTTCACTAAGGAGTGATCCCAGAGGAGCTGCAAGCCACGCAGCTCACTTAGGAGTGATCTGGGAGGAGTGCCAGCCACACAGCTCACTTGGCAATGATCTGGGAGGAGTGCCAGCCGCACAGCTCACTAGGGAGTGATGTAAGAGGAGCTGCTAGCCGCACAGCTCACTAGGGAGTGATGTAAGAGGAGCTGCTAGCCGCACAGCTCATTGAGGACTGATCTGGGAGGAGCTGGCAGACGTACATGACGTCAGACGACGCGCATTGTTGTTTGTTGTTGCTGGCAGGCGGGACTCGGGTGAGGGAGGAGGAGGAGGAGGCAGGATTGTCGCCTTGGCCTACTTGCTCAGCTCCACTCGGACTGCGGAGACCCATTTGCTGAAGTAGGCCATGTTGCTCTTGAAGTGGTACATGAGGAACCAGTCTCCGTAGTTGCACTTGGGCAGGACGTGTTGCAGCTCCACCTTGGTCATCTGCTTGTGCGCCAGGAACACCAGGAAGGTGTTTCGGACGCTGGGCCTGTGGCAAAACATCGGAAGGCATGTATAGCATGCAATTCAACACTGGGGAAAAGACATAGGTGGATGTGTGTGATGACTGAGTGTGTAAGAGTTGAAAGTACGGAAGTCAGAAAGAATTGGTGTCTGAAATGTTCTGTTAATGTAAAATGGAAAGTTGACACAGCATAATCCGACGAGAGATGATTAGACACATCGTCTGTGTCTGTAGCTGAGAAGAGAGAAAAGGTAGATTTGTTTAACTAGAGGAAGATAGAATCAGGTGATCTTGTATGCGTAGAACATGATTTTATCACACATCAGTTTGCCATGTGTGGCATAAACTGATAATGAGAAACTAAGTGGTATCACTGATTACTCTAAATTTGCCAATGGAAATAAGACATGGACAGAGACAAACCTGGGTACGCTTTCAGTAGCTTCAAACAAACAAATGACACAAACATTTCACCATATTTTGTAGTTCATGCAGTATTTTGTTGATCAAACAGAAGTGGTTTATTTTGAAAACAAAACTAGTCAATGCAGCAATGAATATGATATTGACCCAAGGATCGTACCGTTCAGCTTAAGGATATTACAGTCGTGCCAAGAGATTGTACCGTCGTGCTCGAGGGTCGTGCCGTTGTACTCAAGGGTCGTACCGTCGTGCTGAAGAACGGTACAGTGTTCACATTGACTAGAGTTTCTTATACATTGACCACAATATTCATATAAAGATAACATTATTGATACGATGGTCAGCTCGTTTCTTAAAATAATATTCATGCATTAACCAAAGGACTTGTGCCTCGGTGGGTCTAGGGCGACTCCCCTGTTGGGGTGGGGAATCGAACCCATGCCTCCTCCCCGTCAAGATTCTGAGTTTTAACGGTTTTCTTTTAAAGCCTCGGAGTAAAGTCTGTGTAGGGGATCCTACCTCTTGTTCTTTCAAACCTTAACTGTGTTCCGAATTTTGTTATGTTTAATCTGATAGAATTTTATAAATGGCAATACTAGTACTGTTGTTAATCTAATGGAATTGCATAAATGTAATAATAGTAGTGTTATTTAATGGAATTTTATAAATGCAATAGTATTCCTGTTATTAATCTAATGGAACTATATAAACGTGATACTATTAATGTTATTAATATAATAGAATTACATGAATGTTACATTGTTGATCTAATGGAGTTATATGAATTTGATAGTAGTACTGTCATTACTGAAAATATTTCCCCCAACTCTAAAAACTTCATTACAGTTTAATAACACTTATGCTGACATTCAGCTGACGTGACATCAAAAATGCGTGCAAATGTTACAGGAGATTTTTCCCTTCAAGTGAAAAACAACCGATGGGGATTGTGTTTTAACAGGTTGTTTAGACCGGCAGTGGGCTCTTGGTGACAACCCAGCATATCTCACATGAACACAACACTCGCATCTGGAGGGGAATTCTCATATGAGGATGATGCTCACAGAAGGCAAAGGAAGATCTACACAGGAGGGGAAATGATCCCTCACAGCAGGAAGAGAGAGTATACCCATAACTAGGGGACTCAGCGGCCATCTTGGATGTTTTATTAGTGTAAACGGTCATGGACGGAGATCATTTAAAGACCATCCCCACCAGATGTGGTTCAGAGTGGCTCAGTAGTGTCAGAGACGGAGACTGAAGTACGAACTGTGTTTCCCGGCAGAGGAGGACGGGGGCGACTGACGCCATCTGATGGCAGAACCTCAATGGACATTTGGTCAGACTGCTCTCGGGGAGCAGGACGCCCACAGCAGCCACAGTGCACTCCCTCACTACCATCGATATTCGCAGAAGAAAGAGGAGACTCACATGAGGAAGAGGAGGATGTGGAGGAGGAGGACGAAGCCACAGATGGCGGCGGTTAAGATGTACACCACCCACAGGAAGATGTACGTCTTCTCGTTGACGATGTTCAACGGCAACACACACATCGAGTCGAACTTCTGGATGGTGCCGGACGCACCGAACTTGTGCCACGTACATTTGGCCACCTGTTGGATGAGGTCAGGCCAGGCCTTAGCTGCTGGCTGCGGTTTTCTTAATGTTTGTGTGTATGTGTGTGTGTGTTTTACTGCTTAATTTATTTACGCTATATATAGCACATGCATTTAACAAGAGCAGAATAGCTATTCGTTAAAGTAAGTATAGACAGCTGAGGACGTGGATAGCCAGTTGTGAGTGTTGGTGAGGACGTGGGTGGTTGTGAGTGTTTGGTGAGGACGTGGGTGGTTGTGAGTGTTGGTGAGGACGTGGGTGGTTGTGAGTGTTGGTGTGGACGTGGATGGTTGTGAGTGTTGGTGAGGAGGAGGGTGATTGTGAGTGTTGGTGAGGACGTGGGTGGTTGTGAGTGTTGGAGAGGAGGTGGATAGTTGTGAGTGTTGGTGAGGACGTGGGTGGTTGTGAGTATTGGTGAGGACATGGGTGGTTGTGAGTGTTGGTGAGGACGTGGATGGTTGTGAGTATTGGAGAGGAGGTGGATGGTCTGAGTGTTGGTGAGGACGTGGGTGGTTGTGACTGTTGGTGAGGACGTGGATGGTTGTGAGTGTTGGTGAGGGCGTGAATGATAAGGTCAGGTGAGGTCTTAGGTATCCAAGAGAATGGGGTCGACAGGAGGGTCATGGTTGGATATAGGTATAGGTAGGTGCGGGCCTGGACGGGAGGGTGAGTGGATAGGTAAGAACATGGGCAGATGTAGGGGTGAGTGGATGGGTAGGTAAGGGCATGAGCATATTTAGGGGTGAGTGGATGGGTAGGTAAGGGCATGGGCAGAGTTGTCTGGGTGGGTAGGTGCTTACCTTAGGGAAGATCTCGTTGAGCGGATTGTTAGGGTCTGTAGCGTCGCTGCCCAGGTACTTGAGGGCCGCGGGACCAAACTGGAAGAACTCTCCGCCCAGGAAGGTGTTGGTGAAGAAGAGATTACCTATTGATATCGCGCAAGTCAGACACTCACACAGCAGGAAACCTAGTCCATAACTCCTGTGGGTGGTGAGCGAACTGGCGAAGTATTGTGATGAACTCTCGATCTGCAGAGGAGGATGAATGAATGTGCCATTGAGTACAAGGTTACTAAGGACTTGTTAAGCTGAGAATTTCCCGAAGAGGAAGGTTATGACGACGAGCTAACTGGCGAAGAGAAGGACGGAAAATCTGTTTCTATTCCCGACACGAGTGTTAACAGAAGTTTTACCATAATGCATGGTCATGGTGCGCAGAGAATATTTGCATACAAAAGGGAAATGGATACAAACCAGTGAAGTAATTGTTAGGTCAGTTGGTGCAGATCATACAGGACGTTCCATGATTACCTGAGGTACCATGCACAAAGTCTACCACAGTTCACACACAAAGGTTGTCAGGTAGTAAATCTAATAAAAAATTACTGAAGCATAAGAATTCTGGATCAGTAACGCTTGAATGTATCTAAATGATGGTGATCTTGAGAGAAATATGAGGTGCTCGGAACTGCTTATGATCCACAGATGAGCCCCATGTTCGACCAGTTACATTGTTGGTGAAATCTAAGGTGACCAAATGCAAAGTATTGAAGATGAGGCAGTGAGAGTGGGCCTAATTATTATGAATATCATCATGGAAGAGAAAAGTCACAGGGGTGTTCGAGTGAGAGGGAGTTGTAGATACGCACAACACCCAGTCCATCACTAGGACATCACATTAAGAGACTTACTGTAAGGGTAAATTAACTCTTGGTTAATACGCCTCGGATAAACATTCTGTTAGTTGATACTCACATTCTTAGAGATGTCACCGATGTGGACCTTGTCCAGGTGGCAGATGGTCGCCTCGAAGAAGCCCTTGTCAATCCTTTGCCAGATCCAGATGGGGAAGTAGTAGATAACGGCCTGGAGGACGAGCACCATGGGCACCCACTGGTAGTAGGCGTGCCTCCTGCTCTCCGCCTCCTCGATTGTTCCCGAAATCATCTTAGTGTTGGGTCCTACGCCGGGGTGCGGCGTCTGCAGCAGGGAGGCGGATAGTTCAGTCATAACTCCGCTGCTCTTTCGACAGGCATTTCTTCCACTCAACTCTCCCTCTCTCTCTCTCAAAACTATGGACATGCAACTACCACTCTCACAAATACCCAGCCTCCCCTCCCAAACCAGCATTTTGCACTAACAACAGCACCAAATACACGATCCTTCCCATCATGCTAACCCTATGGCTCCACAGAATCCCATTCACATGCTAAACATGGCATCAGAAAAAAACACGCAGAAGCACTCAGCCTTCAGATCATAGCCCTCACCCAAGAACCTAAACTTGCGCCCAGTTCCTTCCACCCTCCTCTCTGTAATAACACAGCCCAAGGACAAAGCAGAGACAACATGGACAAGGGAGAGTACTTATGACATATATCAGTACACCGAAACATCCATTTCTCAAACCCAACTCAAAGCACGAAACATCAGAGACCGTTTTAGAACAACACTTTTGAAAGAGAATTTGTCTGTCACCCGACGTTAGCTGGCAAACTAGGCCTTGGCTATCACCAGACAATGTTAGACATGCTAAGCTGTAGTCGTTAGGCTGTGGCCATCGCCAGACATTGTTAAACATGCTAAGCTGTAGCTAACATTAGACACTGTCAGGTGGACTAGACTGTGGTTATCACTAGACATTGTCAGGCAAGCTAAGCTGTGGCGTATCACCAGACATTCTCTTCTTATCTTATCACATCAGCTTGGATACCTTCACTATATTCTTTCTCTGAAAGTCTTTGTGAGGATATGAATCTATGCTTCGAGTTCCAACATAGTTTTATGAAGACTATCAAGGGCTTGCGGTCTCGATATACATATATGAACTTATATAAGCTGTTTTAGAAGAATAAATGATCTTCTTGTAGTGCATCTTGTAAATGATTACTAACTTATGTTTAAACTTTTCTCTGTCGTAAAGACAGAGTCCATATGCCGATACATGAAATCATGGAATTCAGTGAAAAGGCATTAGATATCTACGGAATACTTAATTAAGTATAAATTCGTCTGATTTTATGTTACAGCAGGTTGTACCTCTAATTCGGTACTCTAAGGTCTGATAATTCCCATGGTCCGGCACGTTTTGAATCTGCCGCCATGAGTTTGTGGATCTGCCATCAGGGTGGCGCTGGTAGCAAGTTAGCAGCGCTAAGGCGCCAAAATCTGCTTACACTACAGCCAAGCTAATTAATAGTCCTGTTATTTTTTTATAATTCAGCTGTATTTTAGCCCTTCAGGATGTCATCCAAGAGATCAAGAGGTGCAGAAGATGGTGATAGTGCTAATAAGCGTAAGCATAAATCATCTATGCTTGAAGAGGTGGAGTTACTGAGAAAATTAGATAAAGGAACTTCTGTAAAGACTTTTTGTGATTACTATGAGATTGGATCGTCAATTGCGTATGACAAAGAAACAAAAGGAGCAGATTTTTTTTTCCGAAAATGAAAGGCAGATAAGTTTGAAATTTCGGAAAAAATTTGAAAGGTGTCAGGAGTACAGAATTAGACAGTGCACTTATAATTATAGTGGTTTAAGCTCCGACGTAATGAAGGTGTGAGCATTTCTGGGGAGATGCTTAGCAAGCAGGCCAAAGTTTTTCATAGAAAACTAAAGCTAGACTGTGACTGTGAATATTCGCAAGGATGGTTACATAACTTTAAGTGGACACATGGAATTTCAGTAAAATAGTGTGTTTGCTGTGAAAAGTGTAGTGCTTACACGGAAGCTGCGACAAAGTTTTTGGATATATTTGCACAGTTACTGACAGCGGAAAACTTAGCCCCTGAACAAGTGTATAATGCTGACGAATCTGCCCTGTATTGGCGACGTATGCCACGAAAAATCTTTATTCAAGATACTGAAGAGTCACCATCTGGGGTAAAGGATTCCAAAGATAGGGTAACAATTCTTGGCTGCAGCATTGCTGCAGGAACACACAAAAACAAGCTGATGGTAACTGGTAAGAGTGTTCACCCGAGTGCCTTTGGAGTGAAAATTCTTCCACTTATCTACCGTGGTACTAAAATAGGGAGGATGACAACTAAATTTTTTCTTGAATGGTTTGAAAATTACTTCGTGCGTGAAGCTAGAGCACATTGTAAAGGAGCGTCCACACTATCTGGCAGTGCCCGGCGGGCTCAAGTGTTAAGCCCGTCATCAGACACTTTGTGGCAACTCTTGACAGGCAAATCAGCGGATTGCCCATGTCCGTAATTGAGCGAAATCACCAGACTCTGCCCGGTGGTTTGACGCCGGGCCTGGAGCAAGAGCGCTGCCAGCCACAAAAAGTTACCACTATACACCAAATAGTTCTCTGCACTGTTCTTTTTTTTTTTCTTCTTCTTCTTCTTTTTTACGGACGCAGCAATCAATACTCTACACAACACTAATTTTTTTTCCTTTCAACTTTGCTGCGCATGGTGACAACGCACTCGTGTCCTACCGACCACCTACTTGCTAATGTACGACTTGACTGCCCAACCACGTCAACAGTGTTAACAACACAGGCATGGCCGACAGACTTTGCCCGGTGAGGGTACAACACGCCTGGATTTTCGATAATTGTTCGGCACACCCCAAAGCAGAATTTCTAATAAAAGACACTGTTTTTGGCCTATACTTCCTCCAGCTGCACCTCTCTGATTCAGCGCTTTGACCAGGGTATATTACGTTTACTGAAATCTAAATACAGATTGGAGTTCATGCACCATTTCCTTGTCGCACTGAATAATGGGAAGCTTCCTGAAGATTTCATGAAGGAATTTAACTTAAAGTATATTGTATGGTCACCAGCTTCTGTCAGGGATAAAGTCGAGAAGATTACACCGCAAGGTGGCTGGCACAAACTGTGGCCAAGCTTAATGTTTCAGGACAAAGAAAGGTCGGTAATAACACTGCCAAGGCTCATTCAAGCGTAGAAAATCCACTTCCCTGCACCTCGTCTGCCCCTGATATGCAAGTGCCTGCTGACCCTGATGTACTTCCGATGTAACAATCAAAACCTTGTTTGGAAGCATTAATGGTTATGTTATTTCGTGTTTTAAACTCTGTTTTACCTTTGATAACACAGCAATATGTATGTGGAATGAGCTGGCAAGATTAGGGGTCGGGCATATGTTTACAAACGGGGTTCTCTTAAGGGTCAATTTCTGTTTTCCGGCATTTTATGTGCTCCGGCAATGGCCAGATCCCAAGGTTGCCGAATTACAGAAGTTCAACCTGTATATGTATTTTCAGTATCGTTTTTAAGCTTTATGTTTCGCAGTATTGTCCGTATGTCACGTCTCACAGTAATCCTCGTGAGCATCACGTCTCAATACTCCAGGTAAGTATCACGTCTCACAATACAGTATGTGAGTTGTCATATCTCACAATTCTATTGGTTATTGCCACGTCTCATTACGAATGTTCTTGACGGCAGGGGTGTTAGGAAGGTCACTTCTGCTTCTTTAAGTATCTTTCGATCTAGTGTTGCTGCAGTCTGCTTGTTTACATTTTTTTTGTGAAGACCCACAAGACCACTGGTGTGGCAAGTGGCTCAGGCTGCACTACGAGGGCCAGACCCACACTCCGCCGGATATTGGCGTCCTATCCATGTAGCACCAGGGGAGGTCCTTTGGGCACTACCTCCTGTGTCGCTAGATCCTCCCACAATGGTGACGTCTCCAGCAGGTGAACGGCCTCTCGTGTTTGTGAAGTACGGCTGGTGCCCCTCATCATGCACCGTCTTTTCAAACTCTCTCTCGTTCAACCCCGCAAGCGACCACTCCTAAGGCGTATAAAATTAGCAGAAAGTTTTCCTTATGTTCCCTCTTCGTAATTTCTTGTTCACCATAGTGAGTAAAACTCCGTTTGAGATACGGTAGCTTTCACAGATATACACTGTATAATTCAAGATAAACACACACACACACACACAAAACAACAACAACAACAATAACAAACTATGACCAGAATCAAAACTTGAGGTTTGAAAAGAAGAGGCGTTACACTCGGCGCTAACCACTGACCTCAGCGTTCAGGTCGACTAGGGTGAAGGTCGAGGCGATGAAACAATAGGTCTCTATAGCCTTGTGCTCCTGCTTCTCGAAGCCTGTGATGCATTTTATGTTGTCTCCGATGTAGTTCTTGGCGGTGACCAGCACGCAGGCCAGGAGGGTGATCAGCATACACAGCTTGGCCGAGAAGAACAGCAGGGAGGTCACTCTGGGTTTGGTCGCCCTGGTCAGGGATATTAATGTACGAGGTTAAGAGTTCACATGTACGGTAAAGCTGTGGAGATACGTTTGTGTGAGGCGTCTCCTCTAAAGTCCGGACTCTCCTCCAAAGTCTGGACTCGTAAAAAAAAACATATAAACTCACATGCATATACACATATACACAAAAGTCACCATTCACTCATGGCATGGGTATATGTATGTAAGTTCATGGCCTGCAGTTTGATTATTGAGTTGTAGGTAAACTGTGAATTCTGCTTTAAGACAGGACACCTGAGTCATCATGTGGGACCAAACGTTGCAGTAGCGTTACCAAAGAATCTCATAAACTTAAACTTGAAGCATCGTGGGTAAATATTGTTGAAATAGATACGGTGGGTACAACAGCCAGCCGGTGTTGAACTTACAAAAAGGCAAGGAGTGAGTACAGTGATATACGGAAGGTATAGATCACATTAAGAGTATGATAAAACGTTGTGAATAATCACATAAATTGCTGAGAACTTTTCCACAGATTTATATGGTGCAATCTGTCCACTGAGGAACACCCCAAAAATTAGAATGAAGATAGCAAAGGGTATATGATCCCAAACTTGCATAATGGAAATCTGTAGAGAAATATGGCGTCGGATTCTTGTTTTCCTTGTGATGGGAGACAGACAAATTACGGCAATCATTAAGATTGTGGTGACAATACTGATATCAACAGTGATAGTGATTTCAGTGATAATGAAAGCAGTTGACCTGGTTGGGAACGCGTAACCGTGACAGGATACGGAAAGAGTACATAAGAAAACGTGAGGGTATCATTGTGATTTAGTCTTAATACGAAGACTGATTTTAACTTACCCGGATGTTTGTATGTGCTTCTTCAGGCCGCCAAACACCTCAAACATTGTGACGTGTGGATGATCTGGGGACAAGAGAAGGCGTCACCGATGGGTTGAGAAAGTTCAGTTCCTATTATAGTTCAAAAATAAACTCACGTAGCTGGAGGGCTGGTGGTCAGTAAACATAGGTCCGCTCTAACGAAGACAACATCTAATCTTGCAGGTTGAGAGGCGCTGAGATAGCGACTCATATTACAAGCTCGGGAGATGTTTCGCTTCAACCGCTGGCCAAGCGGATTCGAGGTTATGTTTTTGGGTCACGACCAAAAAGGTGCTGACATCTGGGTGCAGCTAGAAACATTTTAAGGAACTCGGACGTTACT
>JAYMFT010147742.1:0-12687 GCA_038088735.1 Panulirus argus
CACTCTCTCTCTCTGTATGTGTGAGTGTATATATATATATATATATATATATATATATATATATATATATATATATATATATATAATTATTATTTTTATTATTATCATTATTTTTATTATACCTGTATAGGAATATAGGACTCAAGTGGTCGCTACGGCAGCCTCATATATCCTGCTTCAGGAATGGTGTTGATGTCAGACTGTCAGGCCGAGATGCAACACTGCAACCAGGCTGGGGATAATGCCATGCTAACTTCACTGGGGTGAGCGTGACCGCATATCATTCTAAGCAACACTGTTTAACCCGTCGCCACACAATTATACATTACCAAGTATACCGTCTTCCCTCTCCTCCTCCTCCTCCTCCTCCTCCTCCTTTTCCGCTACTGGAGCTGGACAGGGCGGGCGCTGCCCCACTTGGCAGGGTACTCAGTACATGGGGTCCTCAACCCACATACTCAACTTGACTTCCATATTATTCCATTATCCATATATATGTTTAATGACAGGACAAGTAAGTTACGTGTGTCCTTCAGCCTACCTCTTAAAACCTGTCTTACATACTACTCTGTTGCATGTACATGAGGTTACCAACCTATCCTGTCCTGTGTCCATTCAACTTTCTCCACACTCATCACTATTTGTGAACCATGTGTTTTCGAGCAGTTAAGTGCCTGCGATTTCTTGCCAAGGCCACAGCATGTGGCGTAGTGAACAAGGAAAGGGGAGCATTAACTTAACAATTCGTTTCTGGCCGGAATGCCACATATCCACCGTGTAGTTACTTGGCTGGCATCCAGTCCTTCAGGTGTATCTCATATGACACAGCGTTAATGTTGACACTGCTTTTATCAGTGTCTTTCAGGTCTGCATGGGTGTGGTACGATGCGATTGCCTATCATCTCTCCAAGTTTGTGGTACGGTTTGGTTGTAAGCTTGACATGTGATGTGTTTGCCCGACAAGAGGAATCATTTTGCCTCGCACTTCATTTTCAAGGGCTTGCTGGCGTTGAGGAGAATCATCCTGTCTTTATGAAGAGGTTGATTCTTGTCAAATGTTCTTTGTTGCGACAGAAGAGGCATGAGTGTGCGTTACTACCCAGTCACTTGGGAAGGGGCCACACCAGCGGTTGCCGGGTATACGGTGGAGGAGCGTTGTCTCCAGCCACACAGGAAGGTTTTTGGTCATCTGCTGCCTGTGGTGATGTTTGCACCTCCCGTTGCTCACTTTCAGTTTCAGAATTCTATTCTCAAAAGAAAATTGATCCCATCCGTCAATTAGTGAGTTGCCAGCACTACTGTCATACCAGTTTCAACTGAATCCCCACATTAGAGGCATTCAGTAATAATTCTGTTTACGTTATTTCCAGAGTTGATTTGACCTCATTAAACTGTTCTGTTAATGTAATAGCAGTATAAGTCATATCATCTCTCTATCAAAGCCTGAATAATATGATACATTCGTGAATGTAATGAATAAGTTTAGCCATGTACTCTTTTTCTTCGGGAAAACGCATCATCTTTAACATTTCCTATCATCATCTTCACGACTTCCTCCATACACCCATCGACTTTTAGATCCTGATATCATTTGTCTTCAACAGTGTCCTTACACCTGTTCTTTCCTTATGTATGATATCCTGCACATTATATGTTTAATTATGCCACTCTACGCTCCTGTTTTCTATGAAGAAAAATTTCTTTCTGGAAACAACAACTTTCTAAATTTCCTTTTGACAGTAATAGTCGTCTTTTATGTTTAGGTACATAGAAATTACTCCTAACTTCATCTCGTGCCTTAGTATCCATCAGTTCGTTTCCAACTGCTCCAGCATATGTAGGTACCCAGAGGAATGAAACGTCTTTCCCCAGTTATCTAAATATCTCACACGACATGTTATTTCCTTAGTAAGTTGTGTAACATCCTGTCTTTTAGATTTATCCGGGGGTACATTGACAGTCGCTTATTAAGATATTTTTAAGAGTTCACTTCTCTATGAACCTCACTGACGGGAACTAGTTCTGCCCGTGTTGAGAGAACTGCATCGCTCAGTCTACCACATTTCTTATTCCAAAACTCACTTCTCCGTATCACAGATGCCATTCTTTCACTCGCTCTCGATTTTCTGTGACCGGGTGTACTATGAAGACTAGTTCTACATTTTCTTATAGTTTTGTTACGGGAGAGAAATATGTTTGTTCACTTGTGTTTTGCGATGAAGCTTTGTGTGTAACCTCATCTCTCTGCTTTTCCGGTCCCCTTCGCCGTGTCCATTGCCCTTCCTTCTTATTCTCACCTTCCACCATTTTTCACTACCCTAAACTATTTCCCATTCTCATTTCCAATATCTCTCCTTCGCTTCCGTTTCTACCGTCCCAACTCTTCCATTCTCCCCATCCAACGTGCAGACTCCCCGGACGAGTCTTGGCAAGGCAGGCCTTGCTCCTGCTCCTCCTCGGGACCCACATGCATGCATTGCTCCACGTGAGGAGGTCAGCTGCTGCAGACCTGGCAGTCGTCAGCAGCGGAGGGATGTGCGTATCAGGTTCTCCATGGTGGTGGTGGTGGCCTGTCCTCACCCACACATCCATAAGAGTCATGCAGATTAACAACGTGTATTTTCATGGAAATCTTGCCTTCACTTTTGTGACTCACGAATCTAATCGACTGTGGTTTCCTACATTCGTATGTAAGACATCTTGCACTTCTTAATCCACCCATATGTGTGTCGCTTCCTCATCGCATCACCCCATACCACACTGTTAGTTCCTCCCCAGTCCATCACCCCACGCTCTGCCCCTTCCCAGCCCGCCACCCCACACTATGTACGTGTTCCTCCCCAGCCAAGGTCCTCGTGGTTTACCGCACCTGGAGGTGCAGATCCTCGTGTATTTGTTGTATCCTCATGGTCACCGATGTGTAAGCGAAAGGAGTCGATTTGCACGACTGCAACGCACTTGGTAGGTGTGGAAGGAAGGCGGTTAATGTTGCAGCTGGGTAGGACGATGTGTGGCGCGCCCTTCTTTAGGGCCGTCGTTCCGCCTGTCTCACGTCTCTGGGGCCGTCGTCCCGCCTGTTTTACGTTGATTTGGCCTTTGTCCCTCCTTCAAGTCAATAGGGCCGTCGTCCCGCCTGTCTCGTCTTTAGGGCCGTCTTCCCGCCTGTCTCACGTCTGTAGGGCTGTCGCCCCGCCTGCCTCAAACCAATAGGGCCGTCGTCCCGCCTTCCTCACGTCTGTAGGGCTGTCGCCCCGCCTGCCTTACGTCTATGGGGCCGTCCTCCCGCCTGTTTCACGTCCACAGGACCTTCGTCTCGTCCGTTTCACGTCTCCAGGCCAGTCGTCCCTCTTGCCTCACGTCACCAGGACCGCCGCCGCCGGGATACGCTCTGATGATTTCGTTTCATTTCCCGGATAAGACGCACATCCGGGATGTAGGAGTTCCATTACCTCAGCAGTAGCACCTGATCCCCCTCCACAGCATCTGCGTTACCCTGGTGCCGCAAGGGTGTGGGTGTGCTTGTGACCTTCCCACACTTAACACAGTGCCTGTCGACGCCCCACAATGCGCGTTCCCTGCGTTGCTCGTACTCCCTGTTATGGCCTACCGCACTCAAACCACGCACCTCACTATTTACGTCACAGTGTACGCACACACACACACGTCTACCAGCTGCATTTTTCTGGGTATGTTTTAAACAAACGGAAGCTCGTGGTTTTAGCACCAGTAAAAATTCACCCTCGACGAGGCTGTGTCATAACTAAACGAAAACGAATATATATTTTCATCTTGGTTTAAGATGGCGGTATCTGAAGTGGATGCAGCTTGTGTGTTTTACGGAGACGATTGGAGGTGAGATATGCTGAGGGTGGCATATATATATATGCAGAAGGTGGCGTAGATAATGCTGTAGGTGACATGGGTGGTGCGGAAGGTGACGTAGGCGATGCCGAAGGTGACGCAGATGGCGCTGAAGATGACTTAGATGATGCTGAAGGGAGTGTAAACGATGCTGAGGGTGAGGCCCCTGTTACTGAAAGCGACGCAGATTACGCTGAAGGTAACGTTGGAGGAACTGAGGGTGATGCAAATGATGCTGAAGGTGACGCCGATGGTGCTGAGGGCGGGGTAAATGATCCCGAAGGTGGCTTAGGTGATGCTGAAGGTGACGCCGATGGTGCTGATGGCGGGGTAAATGATCCCGAAGGTGGCTTAGGTGATGCTGAAGGTGACGCGCATGATAATTAGGGTGACAGATGATAGAGAAGGTGAGTCGGATGATACTGAAAGTGAAGCAGGCGGTGCTGAGGGTTGCGTTAATGGTATTGATGAAGGTGACGCAGATGTCACTGAGGGTGACGCAGATGATATTGAGTGACGCTGATGTTACTTTCGGCGACGCACACGGTACTGAAGGTTGACACATGCGTTACGGTAGGTGACGCAGGTGATATTGAGGGTGACGCTTGATGTTACTCCCGGTGACGCAGATGATGGTGCTGAAGGTGACACTGATGATACTTGAAGGTGACATACATTACTACGAGACGAGATGACAATGACGCGGGAGATTCCGGTGCGAACTCATTGTTCTCGTCCTTGGCTTCGTAATTCACACCGACCTCGAGTCTGTAGTATTGAATATTTTTTTCTCTGTCTCTATCTCTCTTCCTCACTCAGCGGGAGATTAGAGCCGGTAGACTTGCGTCGCAAAGTGTCGTGTTCCGCCAACCTGGGGAAGGGAGAGACTCATTTTGTTTCTGCCGAACTTGAATGCATCTCAGGCTTGGTGGAATTTGTTTTTGTTGTTTTTTTTAATGCATTTATGAAACGTTTGAAGAACTGAGCATCGTCTGTACGAGACTTCATTGTTTGCCTTGTTCTATACAGTTTTGCGAGTACCAACAGGGCCTATTTTATTTGAAGATACAGGGATTCAGTCATTTATAAAAACAGGACCATTTTTTCCCTCCTTAACCAACTCGTGTGCTATTTCACCTCCTCACGAGACACATTAACCGCGCGAGATGGCCAGCCACGAGCTATTCCTGTCTCATCTTACGGACCCTGCCGCTGTGCCTTGAGCAGTCTGACGCTTACGTTTATCTTAGATACCCTTAAGTTTATATCCTGCCGCTCTGCTTTAAGTTATCTTACATATCCTACCGCTGTGCCGGAAGTTATCATCTTACATATCCTGCCGCTGTACTTTAAGTCATCATATATCCTGCCTCTGTGCCTTAAGTTCTCAGACATATTCTACCGCTTTGCCTTAAGTTAGCTTGCATATCCTGCCGCTGTGCCTTAAAGTTATCTTTCATAACCTGCCGCTGTGCCTGAAGTTATCATCTTACATATCCTGCTTCTTGTTCGACACCTTGACAGTCTTTATAACTTCCTCCTGTCATTATGAAGTTTAGTATTTTTCTCCTGTTAGTCACTACATCTCAGACCCTCCACTTCCCTTCCTCACCCACCCCACTGCTCTGAAGGGTAGCTGGTCCGACTCCCCGAGGGTGTCGCCAGTATCAACATTGCCGTTCGGTGGAGCGGGACGCCTTCCTTCCCCATGGTCAGGGTCGTCCCCATGATCTTCATGGCATCTGAGCACTCTACTCTCATGACGTACCAGTTGTGGATCTGCTCCACATTACTACAGTCACCTGGCCCCACATTGTCAGCCACCTGCCTCACCACTGAAGCTGGGAACGAGTCGAGGTTTCCTCAGAGGCGTTCGCTACGTCCAGCGGGTCCGCTCGGTCACGTGTCAAACACCGTTTCATCACCCGTCATTCTTCCCACATCGACGCCTACATGGTAGCCATCGCTGTAACGCGCGTCGAGATAAACTAGCGTAGGTTTCAGGAACTAACAACCAGGTTAGCGTTATGCATGGAAGAGATTCCTGCTGATGTTTCCAGCACAATATTGTGACGCGTTTTTCTGGACTGGAAGTAAAGAATTGATTAGAGGTTGTACAGGGGAGGATGGCTGAGCTCAAGCCCCTACTTCTTTTATTCCTATGTAGCATAACAGGACGTAAGATATGCGCCCCCCCCCCTCAACTTCCCCATGACACCCCCTGCCCTCATAATGCTGGCTGACAGAGATCCCAGGTAAGCAAGCATGGGAGTAGGCCGAGTCTTGTAGACTGGTTTGCATCTTAGTTTTGATCTCTTGTTGTATTGCCACAGCTGCTGCGGAACGCCCACCGTCAGTCACACAGACAATGATAAAGATTTCAGTATCCAGTAAAATGAATTCCCCAAAATGAGTGTAGGGTTCCGCACACTGGTAGGCTGACAGGTTTCACATGCAGGAAAGGAGAGATTCCACCAGCCACAGATGTAAAGACATCACGTCTGTCACATAAGTCAGTGGTTCAAGTCGCGACAGATGGTAATTTCTTGGGTCTGCAGGGGTCAGAGATTCGGTCACACTTGAAGAGCCTTCCCTGCTACAGATACTGTTGATGATGGTATTAATCGCCACTTTTCTGATTTAACTGCAAGTCGAGGACTGAAAAAGTACAGAAGAATACAGCAGTCAACGTATGTTGAGAGGAGTGAAGGGCTTCACCCACCACAAAAGTGTGGAGCCTCGCCCACCACGATTGAGAAGAGCCTCACCTGCCGCAAAAGTGAAGGGCTTCACCAACCACAAAAGAGAACTTTTCCCCACCACAAAAGTGAAGGACTCCACCAAACGCAGAGGTGAAGGTCTGCGCCCACCTCAAAAGTCTAGAGCTCAACCCACCACAAAAATAAAGGCATCACCCACCACAGAAGTGAAGAGCTTCAACCTATACAAACAAAAAAACAACTACCACAAATGTAAAAGGTTCCATCAACCATAACAAGGCTCCAACTACCACAAAAGGGCTTCATCTACCACAAAAGTTTTCTAGTTCCCAAAGAAGCGAAGGTTGCTGGAGATAGGCTCCCCACCCGCACCTAGGGAGGGAGAGAGGGAGGCGTGGTCCCAGCTCCATTGTGAGTCAGATGGTCAAGGCCAGACACTTGTGTTGTACATGCAGTAGTGGCGCTAGTGGGAGGGGGTTCCTCTCCCCCTTACCCCGGGCTACTACAAGGCGGAATGACAACAACCCACGGCCGGGCGAGACGGGGAAGGTTCCTACGCCACAGACGTGTGGGATCTGTGCCACGCCTTCTTTTGTCTGGCTTCGAGGCGTTCTGTGTCCACCTCGTCACGTTCACGTGTCGGACTCTGCTAAGGGTCTTTTTATTTAACGTGTGCCACGCACAGTCACACTTACGTATGGGTGTGTAGTAGTATTACCCTTAGAAATGCAGGAATTCTTGTTGCCCGAAGTCCCGTTTTGCGAAAAGCTGTTTCTTTCTAGTTTTCCTCCTCCTCGTATGGTTGTGTTGTCAGTGAGAGAGCGTACAGGAGTTAACAGGGAAGTAATGTTAAGTCCTCGGAGGCGGTGGGCGCTACCTCCTCGCACAACGTAAGTTCGGGACAAGACCGAAGTCAGTCAGGGTGGTAATGAGAGGTTTTCCGCAAGGCGGAGTTGCGCCCGCGCTCTCGTTCGTCAGCTGTCCTGGCTAACGCCCTCTGGCTCCTGTTCTAGTTGCAGCGAGCTCCGGTTTAGCCACCGGAACATGATAATCATCTCGAAGATTGCGAAAAAAATAGAAGAATATGCCAAACAATGATGATGGAAGATTTTTTTTTTGCTGTTTGCGTGTGCTGTTGGGAGGGGACAGACTTCCTCTTGCTCTCTTGTACTCCACTGCTAGGGTTGTAGTCGTCACCTTGAACGTGACGGTACAATCCTGCTGTAAACAGAACCTTGTCACACTCAGGACTTTGTAACAATGCGAACCTTTACTGTTATCATACCCTTGTTACGCCCGAACCTCCTTGCACTCAGAACCTTCTAACGCTCAGAATCTTGTAATATTTATGACCTTGTTACACTGAACGTAGTTGTGTTATGGGTGCGTCCCTGCGTCTGATGATGCCATCTGTTGGTGGATTGGTGTACCAAAGACAGCGTTCCCCATCACCTGCTCTGATCGAACGGGTAGTGCCAGGGAGAGTCCCCATCACCAGTTCTGATCGAGTTGGTTGAGCTAAAGCGAGTTAGTTACCCATCACCCTTTTTTCCACATGCAGGTGTCCTTAGAGACAAGATAGAACCATACGGAGATGGTGTCACTTCAACTGGAACGTGAACGATGGTGTCTTTGCGGTCGCTTAGTCAAGATCTACATCACCTGTATTTTCCACAGTTCACACACCCGTCTTTCCCGTCGAACATCGAAGAACCCCGGTAGTTTTGAAGTTAAAGGGCCGTTTCTTGAATTCCCTGGGACCAAAGAGCCGTTGGTTGAGGTCGCTGTGACGTGAAGGCGCGCCCCCCGCCCTCTCCCTCTCTCTCTCTCTCTCTCTCTCTCTCTCTTTTAGGTCGTCGTGACCCCGAAGAACCTTTGGTTAAGTCACTGAGAACCGAAAGGTTGTTAGTTGAGGTCAATGTGAGCCAAAGAGCCATTGCCTGAGGTCGGTGAGAACCAAATATCCGTTAGTTGAGGTCGTTGTGTACCCGAAAAAAAAAGTTGGTTAAGGTCGTTTTGACCCGTAGTGCCGCTAGATGAGGTCTTCGTAACCGAAGTGAAGAAAAATGGTCCCTTTGGAAATACATTTTGTCGCACGTCATCAGTCCTGACCATATCTCATTTGTGGTACATCACTAGTGAAGTTACAGGGCGTTCGTGAATGGTGAAGTCACTGGGTCAGCGGGGATCATGGAGGGTAGTAAATGTACTTCGGTAAAGTGGAGGCACCACTGTTGTATGCTGTGGCTCTTAAAGTTCCGTAGTTCATGTTAGCAAGTTAGTTGACGTGTCATGGTTTTCCCATCGCCCGTCCTCTCAGGGCTAATCACACGGTGTACAGGTTCTCATATTCACCTAAAGTTCCCTCTGTGTTTACCTGGCCCCTCTTTATTTCCTCCGTCAGTTGGAGCAGCAGATGAGGTGGTCAGACTTCCATCGCAGGAAGTGGAACGAGGCGAGCAACTTCGCCTGGAGGAACTTCTCCAGCTCCGCCGTTAAAAGGATGTTCTCCTTCGTCACCGTCCTGGGAAGAGCAGCGCTGTCCGAGGACAAGTTGCGTGAGGTACGGTAAGAGGGGGACGCGACTGTTGGACATTAGATAAGTCAGGTTTCTGGAATAGTTGAAGTTAATGAGTCACAGCTAGTTAGACTTACTGGCTCATAGCTCGTTGAAGTTACTGGTTCATAGTTTGTATAAGTTACTGGCTTGTAGCTAGATGAAGTTACTGGCTCAGAGCTAGATGAAGTTACTGGCTCACAGCTAGTAGAGGTTACTGGCTCACACCTAGTTTCCTCAGCAAGTGAACTCAGAGCAGAAAGAGTAGGACAGTATTCAAAACGGATATAGATCATGTCTTTCAAAGAAATTCAAGTACGTATCTCTTCATACTTCAGTAAGACGAGTCAGCCAGTTTAAACCGCTTGAGCACGACGGTACGACCCTTGATGGTGACCTTTGACCTGACCCTTAAAATGATTAGGTCAGAGGGCGAGGGGAAAGGTCATGCCGTCGTGTTTCAGTGAGAGTCAAAGTTTGTGTGTGTGTGAGAGAGAGAAATACACACGGGTGAAAGATATGAAAAGATGGACGACTTGAGATGGGTGTTGAAGGCGGATTTTAATCTCAACAAAACAACGCATAATAGAGTCTTCCCTGCAGATGACGGAGCTGATCCAGGATATGAAGACGACCTACTCCACGGCCAAGATCTGCAGGTACGACCCCACTCGACGACGGCTCCCCAGCGGCGACTACGACTACAACGCCGACTTCGACGCGGAGGACGACAACGAGATCGGTTGTGTTCCGTCGCTCAGCCTCGAGCCAGGTCGGTAACTATAAGAACTGAATAGCATTACAAAAAGAATTCTCTTTACTTTTTCACTTCTTTACATTCCGAAACATGTAAAAAAAAATGTGATGGAAGACGTAGTATTGTCTCCTTAGTCTTCAAGGAGATTTCCTGAAGTGCTTTGTCTTCCTGAACTGTGTCGGTACTACATGTCGAGGTGGATGCCGAATGATGTATTTATTTTAACTAGCTACCGTCCTGTATATGAATACTTCCCTTGCTCGCCTTACTTCCACCTTCAAAGCATCTCTCATTCTATCCATGCACCTCCTCCTTGGTTTTCTTCTTTTCCTGGGTCCCTCCGCTTCTGACATCCTCCCCATATGTCCAGATCATTTCAGTCCACCCTCTTCAGCTCTCATACATACCCCTATTACTACAACATCTCTCTCTTTCCCTGTTCTATCCTGTTCGATCAACCCTCCTAACAACTCATATTGTCCTTAGACATATCATTTCCAACTCTTCCACTCTCTTGTTTACATACTGGCCCGAGGCCCACGCCTCGAATCATACATTTCTCAGTGCGCTCAGGACCTTTGCCCCTCAACGACCATATGTCCCCCAGCTCCCATGGTGTTATTCGCTGCTGTGTCTACTCCCAGGTATCTAAAGCACCTCACTTCCTTCAGACTCCTTCCATTCAAATTCACACTCGAAGGAACCTGCATGAGATTACCCCCTCAAATGAAAAGTTACCTTTGGCGAAGTTTTACCACTAGGAGCACAAGCTTGTCAGAGAACTTCTCACTCCAAAGGAGCCCACATTTCCTTGCTGTTGGAAGTAGCGCAGCTCTTGGCTGCAGGAGCCTTTGGAAGGAGATCCTTGGGAACATTTGGACTCTTTCATTACTCCTGTCATCATTCCCATTCCCCTTGTCGTTATGGCTTCCATGACTACCAGTAATACTGTCATCACTTCTCTTACCGCTGCTGTCATCATCACTACTCGTCATCATAGATATTACCGCTCGTGTCACTGCTACCCCCATCACTCGTGTCACCACCACTAATATTGTACCCGTCGTCATCACTATGACCACTGCCTTAACCTGCCCCTGCCTGGTGCACCGCCAGCCTTGACCCAGACGATGGCCACGTCCCGAGACCCGGAGGAACTGCGCTACGTGTGGCGAGCCTGGAGGGAGGCTGCCGGCAAGCCCCTGCGACAGTCCTACCTGCGCTTCGTCGAGCTCGCCAACGAAGCTGCCACGCTCAATGGTAGGTGCTCCCTGCAGCAGCATTCCACCTCGGAATTACTTACAGTGCCATCAGTAGACACCTTCAGCTGATATCTTATTATAATTCAAAAACTTTGGTCATTGAGTGGATATATGTTTCCAGGATATAAGGTTTTAGAATCTTAAGCATTCATATCTCGGAGTTTCCATTATTCATATGGAATCACCACAAAGCATATGCTCAGATTGCAATCAGGTACTTGGGAGGGGGGGCATAGTTTGGATTATCTGTATTACTGTGAATCACGTGAGCAATACCAAATAATACCATCACAACTAATAACAAGCAGTATTTCGTAGAAAGAAATTTCCATTCTGGAGACAAAATATTGAAAACTTTTTTTATTTTTAAGCGGTGGATACGGGTGATACTTTGTCCCTGGTCATCAGTAAAGTTAGGGGTACAGTTATTGTTTGACACGACATACCATATTTCCCGTACACTTCACCAGGGAAGCAGCCTCGTTAAACTAGCTTACGTCTCTCCACCTTACCCTTCTTTTCTTGTTCGCTTATGAGCTTTCGTTTTATTCCATCCGTGTTTTTGTTACTCGTAATTCATACATAGAAGCGCCTCCCTGATCAGACGACAGTAGTCACTCTTGCCTTTCCCACCTTCAGGCTTTGAGGACGCTGGGGAGCATTGGAGGAGTGATTACGAGACGGTTTCGTTACGTGAGGACCTGGAGGAGCTGTGGGAAAAGCTTCGTCCCTTGTATGAACAGCTGCACGCCTACGTCAGGAATAAACTGCGGCAGAAGTACGGAGAAGAGATAGTGCCTAGTGACGGCCCCATCCCTGCCCACCTTCTCGGTAACTGGCATTTCTCACCCTCTCATTTAGCTTCTAACTCTCACTTACGTGATATAACCCTTTCCAGAGTCAGCACTAACCTCGATACCTTTGACGTCCTCGCTGACTTGGTCGCCCCCTTCATTGACCCTCTTGGTTTCCCCTTCGTTAACCTCCTAACCCTCCCGCTGCAGGCAACATGTGGGCACAGACGTGGACGCACACGCTGGACCTAACCATCCCTTACCCTGGGCGCACCACCGTCGACGTAACCAACGCCCTTCGTCGCCAGGGCTACAGGCCGGAATCCATGTTTCGCCTGGCAGAAAGGTTCTTTCAGTCACTGGGGCTTGAACCAATGTTTCCCAGTTTCTGGAGGAATTCGATGTTCGAGAAACCCATAGACAGGGAGGTGGTGTGCCACGCCTCCGCCTGGGACTTCTGCAATGGCTACGACTACAGGTCAGTAAGTCACCCACAGCTCACTAATGATTCATCAATATAGGCATGCGTTTGACATTCCACTTTCATCTGCATATGAAAGTATTCCTCGTGAGTCAAAGGTATGCAGGTATTGTATTGTGCAATATTTATCTGCAGTGTCGTAATAATATATATATATATATAGGGGAGAAAGAATACGTCCCACGTATTCCCTGCGTGTCGTAAAAGGCGACTAAAAGGGGAGGGAGCGGGGGGCTGGAAATCCTCCCCTCCAGT
>JAYMFT010147753.1:0-12687 GCA_038088735.1 Panulirus argus
ATCCCTTTTATTGACGAAACCCTTGGGGAGGATGAACAGCTGGGTTGACCGAATCGACTGCCGCAACCGTGATTCGAACCTAAGCCCTCGACTCCAGGCGGCCCTTGAATGCGTCATGGTCAGCAATGCTAACCGCTATACCACGGATGTGCTTCTTTCCTTTTTTATATTAACGCTTTTATCCATTTTTTTTTTATTAACTTATTTCGTTGCTGACAATTTCAGGTGGAAAGAGAAATTTGGCGACTGTTAACAAATCTCAGTCTTTCCTCTTCAGAGTGGGCCAGTTCATAATTTAGTTCCCTTGTTCCAGATCAAGTCTTTGTTACCGTCCTTTGGAACCTTCTGTAGCAGATGTATAAGTTTCTGTAAGCACGTGAACCAGATTCGTGAAGCACTCTGAGTGTAAAATATACTGTAACAGTTTTCTAACAGTCATATCTTCATGTACTCTGATAAAATTTTCATGTTAACCATCGAATGTTCTGCCTTTGCAACAGTTCTCCTAATGAGAGGTTCTGTCAATAGGCCGGGTTTTATGTCAACCCCGAAGTCCCTCTCAGATACACGTAGTTTGCTGTCAAATCTAAGCCTACGGCACTTGGGATTTAGTTTTTTTTCAGTTTCAATACTTTATTCCTTGAAAGAGGAATCGGGATCCTAGTGCTGTCTTTAGGTATCCCTGTAAAATAATACCAGAAGCATCTGGCAAGTGTCGCGGGAGGCATTTAGTCTGGGTGGACTTTACGTTGTTATCTGTTCATACTTACCCAGGATTCCCTTCTGAAAGAGTCCAGGCGTTACCGAGGACCCCTTTTTCCAGGGGCTCCTGCGGGCCCAAGGATGCGCCACTCTCAGTAGCAGGGACAGGATGGATTCTTGTAAATCGTAATTTTTTTTCGACGGGACCGTACTCTGTTTAGTCAACTCTCGATGAAACACAACCTTGCCAAAGGAATCTTTTCACTCGCGAGGTAACCACCGGCAGGCTGAGTCCGGTAACACCGGGTGAACTTTATCTATTCATAATTACTCCAAGACCAATTTCTATAAAAGAGTCCTGGTGTTACGAAGGATCTTTTATAAAGGTTCCTGCAATCAAAGATTGCGCTACTTCTAGTAGCAGGGAAATATAGACTCCTTCGGAACGAAAAGTAAACTGTAAACATAATGCGATTAAAGATGTGAAGCTTGTCCAAGTCATTTCGTTAGGTTGTTACGATCCTGGTCATTCGTTATTTCCCTCGTGACTACTGCATCATCCGCAAACATATTCAACAAACATTTCAACCCATCTGAATAATACTTTCCATTGCAATAACTGCGGCTTCGAACCCTGAGGGATGGCTACTTCTATCCATGTTTCAGTAGGCACCCCTACAATGCGCTCTTCCCAAATACTCAGATAATTTTCAATTCATCGGCAGAGAATTTCTTATGCTGGTTTGACAATCCATTTCCTTTTTTTCCACCAGCCTTTTTTTGTATGACGGTGTGAACTGCCTCTAACAGTCCACTTACACAGAATCCACCAATCACTTTTTTTTTTCTTTACCTGTATAAATACTTCCTATATCATAGACGTCCGGAAGATTTGTTGTACAAAAATTTCTTTCCATTGAAACCAAGTTGCATCTCAGTCAAGGTAATTCTTTTCCTCTGCAGCTTCCATGATTTCCATAGCATCTTTTCCGGCGTTTTAAAGACAAACATCTCAAGAGATGACCGCCTGTATTTCGTGCATTTTCCATATCTTCTCTGTCAAAAAATAGGCACGTCATTTGCCTCGTCCATTCCTTTGGGATGGACCTCTCTTTTAATGATTATGTGGACAGCAACTGAAGAGGTCTTTCAAGCGTTTCTGCACACTTCCAAGTACATACAGAGAGTTTGCATCACATCCATGCGAACCATAAAAATCAAACTCCTTCCGCAATTCCCAATTTGTAGTGTACGGGAAGGGAGTGAGTTCTTCACTCGCTGGGCTCTCATCTTTTGAACTCCGTAACTGTACATCTTTTCAAACTTCTGCATGTTTTTTTTTCACATTCACTATCTCATAACTCAGCGAATTCCATTAGTACAATATTCCTTCAATACAACAGTAATTTTTCACATCTTTCAAAACAAGTTTCTTTCTTACTGTCGTGTTAGCCTCTGGTTCTCCCACATCCCTGCGTCTTTTGAAGCGTTCACTGTCTGGGTCATCAAGTTGGTTCGAAAAGCTATAAGTCGTGATCAGGTCATCCCTAACTCTTCTCTCTTCCAAGGAGGAGAAAATCTGAGGCCTCCAGCCTTACCCCGCAACTCAATTCTCTCTAGTTCCTGGACCATATTTGTTGCTCTTCCTTGGACCTTTTCTAGATGTTATTTGTGTTTCTTCAATTGCGTTGACAAAAACATTAGAATCGTTCCATTGTTTTGTCCAATACAGGATGCGAAAAGCTTCTTGAACATTCCCTTATCCATATATATGAAGGCTGATCTCATATTTGCCAGCAGACAGTTGGTCTCAAATGTTCTCCTACGGCGGGGCTCCTGCCGACAGGTTAGGAACGAGGTCGACTCTCAAGTCCCCGTCAGCCAGAGATTCCTGCAGCTTATTCCCTGCAAAACATCCTTCATGTTGAGACTTTATTTCACTGCATCCCATCCTCATTACTTTACATCTACTCGTGCTGTGCGCGTGTGTGTGGGTAAGCGTTATGTGCAATGCGTATATCAATGCGTCTGTGCGCGTGTGCATATGTGTGGGGTGTGTGTGTAGGTTTGGACGCGTGAGTTTGTGTTTGCTCACATGCACACATTAGCTTTACCGTTACCGTTGCTCCCGCAACCGTTCTCCCTCCGTTAACAGGGACCTCACTCGGTCCGGCACGGGAGTCCGTCCTTCCGTCTGCTTTAGTTATGCACTTTCATATGAACCTCGTGCGACCGGTCTTGAGACATCACGGCTGTGTAGTAACTGGAATCCCAAAGGTCAAGCGACGACGCTCGGTTGGCCTTCGGACGTCATTAACTGATTTAGTTCGTGAAGTTGACACTCAGCGTCGCACCGGTCGTCCCGTGACGTCATGCCGGATGTCTCGCGTCCATGATTGGCAGATACTGAATATCGGGGTCGTCTGCATGTCCGCAGCCTGAGTTTGTTGTAAGTATAGTACTCTGCTCTGAAAGTTTTGATTATCACTATTCTTTAAAGGAATAAGTCTCAGTTCACGTCTCAGGAGAGCCAGAAGTAATCATTAAGTATTGCTTAGTGGAGAAATAATTCTGTGGCGCCACTTAGAGCAATACCTTAGACCAGTGGCCAGCGTGGGAATGCATCCAGGGACGTGTGTATATTAAAAGCTGTGGTTCACAAGGCTACCCAGACTCACTGCTACTGTAAAGGGGGTTACCCACGGCGCGGTGTCGTTCAAGCGCCTCATTTTCAGACCACTGGCATACGTGCTTAGGTTCCTTATATGGAAAAAAAAAGACTGTGAATTGGAGCGATGTGGTATACGGGGGGCGACGTGCTGTCAAAGGACTGAACCAGGGCGCAATATATCTTACAATCCACCCGATCGAAGCTGTACCGAACTCTCCGTTTGGACAGGCAGAGACGAAGGGTTCGGTACAGCTTCGACCAGTTTGCCTCAGGGCTTGTGTCTCCGACTGTTCTTATATGGGAATGAGGCGTGGTGGTACGCACAGTAGGAGGACGGAAGTTACTATGCCCTCTATCGTATATTCGCCATTAAAGTGTTGATATAGACTGAGAAAGATGATGCTTGTAAGAATATAAACAAACTGTAAATATAGAGGACGTATTCCATCGTGAACGTTGGCTAGGCAGTCTTATGTCACAGACGTTCAGGTTTATTATGGGAGCTTCATATGTTTGTTTAGGACGATGGAGACTGATAACTGTGAACGAATGTCTCTGAAGATTCTGTGCGGCCTTTTTTACGACCGTCTGAGGGCAAGGACGGAAATGCTTAAGACTTATTGAAGGAAGTATCTCATACGTCTACCATTCATTTTCTTCCTCTTACTAATATCAATTACTAAGGTGGGAAAGGCGAACATAAATAAATAGTAATTATAATTATCATTATCACTATCGTTATCATCATTATCATTTCTCACCATACACCAGGTAGACCCACTGTCTGTCAGTCGCTGGCCTTGCAGTCAGTCTTCTCCACTCCTTCCTCTTCTCCTCTCTCTTTTTCATCAGCTCTTGATGCTGTTACTCTGTAACAATCTAGGACGTCCTGCTAGATTTCTTCCTTCAGGGGTCCAGTTCAAATACCTCTCGGCATATCTCCTGCATTCCTTTCTTTGTACATGATCATACCTTGGCTTTTTCTTCTCAAATATTTCTGATATAGAAATAACATTTAATCTTCTCGTGTCTTATCATTATTATCATAACTATCATTATTTTAGCAGTTATTATTATAATTATCATTATCATTATTATCATTATTATTATTATTATTATTATTATTATTATTATTATCATTATTATCATCATTATTATTATCAGTGCTACCACCAGCTTTTCTGACATGCCTGCAACAGGTCTTCAAACTTTCGTGGATTATGTTGCTTTCACTATACTCTTCTTCACTACTGCTACTAGTAAGGCCATCACCTCCACCTCTATATCCTTGATACCACTGACCTTTAACCTTACCATTACGAGTAATGTCAAAGGTTAATTCTTTTCATGGAGAAAGACACGCGGGTACATCACCGTTAGTATTACATATCATAATGTTCATAACCATTGGTGTAATTAGTATCTTTAAGCCGCTCTTAATGAAAATGAAATGAGGTCGTAGAAGACAGTGGTCCGTCTGTAGGGCGGAGCGAGGGTTGCAGGTGGTCTGGGAAGGGGTAAGGGAGGCGTTCCCCTCCCTAGGGGGCGAAGGGACTGGCCCTTGTGAGTGCTGACGGCGTCTGTCCCGCAGCGTCAGGTTCAATTCTCCCTCGAGTGGATGCACTGGACAGGAGTCCCCGGACGTAGAGGGGGAGCTCCCACTGCGGACGATGAAGAAAAAGACGGCCTGGGGAGGAGCTACACGGGACACTGAAGCAAACGGTGTCGTTGCAGTGGCAATAAAGAACCAGACACTGCGCCAGGCCCCGGAGGGCAACATAATCCCCCCACCTGATTAAACGCGTAATGGGGCGAGAGGCAGATTAACATGTTTATCAGGGAGCGCTTGTGACGCTGAGGGCCTCGTCTAGCGGCAAGGCAGGACAGCTCTCTCTGGCTTATAGCCTCTCCAAGCTTGATGGACATTTTATTTGCCTATCTTTCTCGTGCGAGAGTTAACTCTTTTCCCTCGAGTGCTGACTCTGATGACGGTCTGATTCGCTCGTAATCAGACTGAAGTATTGCAACATGGCGCCACACCAGGACATGTGGTCTACATGAGGACATGTGGCCTCGGTCATGTGAGCTGATGGCGGCGGTGGTGTGGTGGTGGTGGTGGTGGTGGTGGAAGGGCGTAAACCTTCCTCTTGTGATGTGTCATGGCCTCGCATGAGATGTTGATCCTGTTAAAGGCCCGCCAGGCCGGGTCTCAGAGCCTGACACGGACGGACCGTCATTCCTGTTTACGCCTCTCATGAGGTGACAACTGGACACACATCTTATGAATTCGTCACAGGCGCGGCGAAGGTAGAGTATTCCATTATTTTTCACGAGGAAGGCTCCAGTCAGGGAGAAAAGCCCTCATCCAAGCCAAGCGAAAGAAACAGCTACACAAGGAGAAAGGGAGAGATATAACAGATATTAAAAAGCTGCAAAACTTTTTAAAAAAAAGTTACGTTGTCCTACTTTTCCTTCTAAGCTGGGCAAGATCTGTGTGTCCGGGTTGTATGAATCGGAAACTGAACTCCACTGCGACACGTTAGTGCTTTACTGTACCCACCTGACCCACCCTGTGGGAGAGAGGCTTACTTGTGGTCTTGATAATACACGCTGGACAACATGAAAAGGACTTCAAGATATCGGAAAAGAGACCTGACTAAAGTTTTAAGCTGCAGAGCGTGAGTAGTCATGACGCTGCTCGTATTGCCCTTTAAAGTCATGAGTCAAGTACACACACATTCTGTGATGAAAACCAATGGAAGATACCCGTCTCCCATTCCCTTTGTCTTTTTCGTCCCTATTTTCCCTTTACCGTTTTAAGACACTTCTCTCGACTACCACAAGAATGATTTCGGGTACAGGTACACCCTTCAGGAGAGTCTGTACCCACCTCACAAACGATACGCCACCGTCGCTTGAAGACGTATTACTTTTGTCATTCATTTCCTTTCATCTGACGCCGTCGGGGACCAGCCATCATTCGTCCTGAGGCCTAGCGAAGTGGTCGACAGGGTCTGTATCGTCCGGTTAGACGTCTCCTCTGAACTCATTCAGATCCGCCTTAGACAGACTCGCCATTCCGTTGTGCAGACTTCTCTCTCATCCGTCGGGAGGCGTTCCTTTAATGCTGCAGATAACGTGGTCTTCAGGAATGGGACAACCCCAGCAGAAACGGATGTTACCCTAACCATTATTGTACGTAAGTTTGAGGATCAGGATACACACTGCTTCGTACAGAGCTGTTACCATTGAAGCTGTAAATTTTTACATGAAAAAATCCTTTATATGGTATGCTAACAGTGGCTCGGACTCGTATGTTAACAGCGGTGGAGTGCGTGAGGGGCTAAAACATCTCCTTTGCGGCAGAAGGAAGACCTTACGTAGGAATAATATTTCACCATGGAACCTCAGCTTTAGAAGCAAGCTTAGAAAAAGTACACAAGACAAGTTTGGTTTCCCCCAGGAGGAATATTTCGCAAGCGTTTTGTTTTCTGATTGAATGATTGGGAAGAGGAAAGTGTGAGCGGTTGGCTGAAACTGTATTTTTGGTTCCTTATCTAAGTACTCCTGTTATACTGAGTGTGTGTGTGTGTGTGTGTGTTGATTCAACACTGAAGAAGTAGTTAAGTGAGAATAAAATCTGTGTATATCGACGGGTGACTGGAGCCTCTCCTGAAATCTTGAGGCTCCTTGGGAACCAAGCGTGTTCCGTGTTGTTAGTAATGAACAAGCACTCTCGTCCTCCCTCACCCAGTACCACAGTCAGCGAACGACAGGTGAACGCCGTGTGAGAGACTATCACGTCCGCCAGAGGAGAGGAACAACAACACATAACTTGCTGCTGTGAAATACATACTCATGTTTGACTTTACTGGTGAATCTACTGACTCCACCTGTGTCCGCGTCTCTCCACCGTAGGATGGATCCAGCTGTTGACCACGGGGTTTGGTGACTGGAGTTCCTTTGCCTCTCCCTTCCTCAGACGTCCTACCGCAAGTCTGCATGTCCCTCGTCGTTGATATCAGTCTCAATTCAAACCTCCGGAAGTGACGGTTCTGAGAACCAAACGCCACGATTTTCCTCGGCTGCGGTGCTTGGTTAAGCTAGTAATCGTTGGAGGTCAACATCGTAAGGTCAGGGAAAGGTCACCATCGGGTCATCCGTCATCACCCGCGAATCAAATGAGGGTCCGCCATCATGACTCACCTCTCTGCGTTTCTTGGACTGTTATTGGGTAAGACGAATCCCGTTTCCAGGTGTGTGTGTGTGTGTGTTGGAGAAGGATGGGGTGTACTGGGAGGACAGTGGGAGGGCGTGAAGGACGGTGAGTGGATGTTTTGCCCGACGTGAATGTGTCATGGTCTTGTCCGTGAATGAACAGGCAAATAAGACAACAATCCTCGTATGTGATTACCTCTCGGTGTGTACAGGGAGGCATTAATGAACTCGTGGGGCGGCCCATTTTTGTTTTTGATCATTGTATCTTTCTTTTCGCTTTATCCTTCAGGTCATTAAATTCTCCAGGGTTGGTCGCATGATCTGCTCTTGGCTTAGCTTGTACCGCAAGTCCACAACTCTGCTGATGAGGGAAATGCTTCCTCACGTCCCTCCGTTACAGTTAACATAGCAACTATCCTCCCTCTACCGGCCATGTTGGACGCCTCAGTTATCATAGCATCTGTCCACCTGCTACTGACCAAGGCGGACGCTTCAGTTAACATAGCATCTATCCACCTGCTACTGACCAAGGCGGACGCTTAACATAGCACCTATCCACCCTGCTATTGCCGTACATCAGCAACACCCGGACTGTGGGCTGGGTGCACGAGACACAGACTGGGGAGGTGGGAAGAACAAGGCTCTGTTGACAATGGGCAAACTTCTTTGGGCTCGAATACCGCTTTAGGGAAATTAGCCGACGCTTCCCAGACAGGAAGGTGCGTGTGTGTGTGCGTGTGAGGACAGAGGGAAGGGGTCTCGAAGTGTGTGTGTGGGGGGGGGGGGTTGATACTGGGGACTGCGGTGATAGGTTCGTGATGGGGGCTTATCTGTCAAGGCTGAGAAAGAGGTGCAGATGAAGACGATTTCCCGTAAGATGTGGAAAGAGAGAGAGAGAGAGAGAGAGAGAGAGAGAGAGAGAGAGAGAGAGAGAGAGAGAGAGATGAGACTGTGCCAACAGGAAGAGTCAGCTCGTATAGCGCTCACCGCACATCTTACTTGATCAACAATGCTGTTGTTGTTCTCCGCCGACATGCACACTTTACGGCTGTCGACCTTTGGCTTCGTCTGGAACTGTTGTGGACCATTCATCCAGGATTCTGTTAAAGATTTCTCTGTCTCTCTCATGCAATTTTCTTTGTCTCGCTCGGCAGGTCGTTGGATAGTCTCTCTATCTCTCTGACTCGAAATCAAGTTTCTGTCTCTCTTCTTCTTTAATGATAATCTATATGCTCCTTCCCCTCCATCATAATCATGAGGTTTTTTAATGATTTCTTTCGAATTTGTTGAGTTCAGCTTGAAATGATGGTGTTTCCGGACTCCGCCTGCTGTACGTTACACTACGAGTGAAAAGTCACCTCTCTGGCGAGGCTGTATCACTGTGAGAACAGCCTCGTCAAAGAAATCCTCACTCCAAATGAGTCTCCATTTCCATGCAACTGGAGACAGCGCAGCCTTGGGCTGGAGGTGCTTTCGGAGGAAAGGTCCTGGGTAACACTAGGACTCTTCCATAGAAATCGGTCCTGGGGTCATTATGAATAGATGAATTGATGGTCACCACACAACACAACGGGATTCAAATTCGTTTATGTGTTTAGTGAATATTCTCGGCATCGAATCTCTACTCTGTGGTAAACGTTCTCATAATGACTCCAGTCATTTCTTGACTCGTCGTTGTGGTTTGATCAATTGAGTCTCTGAATCTGGGCTTTTGATTTACAATCATTCCTTCCTCTTCGTACATGGTCGGCTGCATGATCCATTTGACAGTGTAAGAGGCACTCAATCAGCGTAAGTAATTAACGCAAACGTTTGGAATGACAACGCAATCGTTAATTACGGCCTCTTTCGTCTTTATCACCGACACTTATAAACTAACGACTGTTAACCTCTGTTAAGTGGGTAACTAGTTGTGGAAACGGTACTGACGAGGCAAGAGAGACGATAAGAGAGGTTCATGTACTGGGAAACAGCTGGTTGGGTTTATATTTATCATTTTGAGAAATATTAAGGGCTATGTACGTGACCGTCGTTCACGTGCAGAATCTTAACGTCTCTGTAAAAGTGATTCATCGAAAATCTTACTCATTTCATAGGTTTAGAGGCAAAATGGGTACTCATGTTCTGCAGTGAATCCTTCAGGATCTATCCGTATGTGATTGTATCGGTGATTTGTGAGAACGTTTGAGGATTTATCACATACGGAGCGCCGGGCAAGTGTAATCCCTGCGGGATTTATGAATAGCGTGAGCTTATTCGGGGATTTATCTCGATATACTCATATCCCTGGCCAGTGTTCAACGTTAAAGCCACGGAGGATTTATCAGTAACTGGTCGTGTTCTTCTGGTCGTGTTAATCTGGTCGTGTTCTTCTTAGGGCAGAAGCTGAACTCATCTCTGTCCATCATAGAATTTGTCGAGGGCCTCCTTACCTCAACTAGAACTAGCACACTAGATCTCCTTACTTAGAACTAGTCTACTAGATTCTCCTTACATCAGACGCTAAATCACCTCATTCCACCTAGATCTCGTGTGGATAATATGTGAGGAAAACCCTCCCTCCAGCGAGAAGTCGCTCCACATTCCACGCCACTCATCCACTCACCACCTTATGCAGACGTAACCCACCTAAAGCTCATAAACACTCTACTTAAAACCAGTTAAGTCTTCATGTACATCTCACGTAAACTTTACTTATTCTCACTCCATCTAAATCTCACTTACAATCCATCTAGACCCACTGTCACCTGCCCTCTGATGCTCGTTCACTTATGACACATAGAGACCACATCCACTTAACGTATTGAGGGCCCGCGTGCAGACCACCAGAGGCCGTCCACAAACCTTTAATAGGTCATCCTTGGCTCGTTTAGAGTTCATTGTACCCTGAGAAGAGGGGATCCAGGCCCTTAACCCTCTCGAGACACCCCCAGCAGACCTTTGCCAAGATTCCATCTGAACACCGTGTTGACCCCATATAGGTTCCAGGTGCCGCCCGTAAAACACATGATGCCATATACACTTCGTCCGGGTATGGACGCTGGTCTCCTCTACGCTGCGGCGTCTATAATCTTCGTAAACCTGGACGTCATCTTCCTCGCGACCCGTGAAGGGAAGAGAGAGAGCACGGCTGGAGGATGGGTCGTACGTACTTGCACAACACAGAGATGTGAGGACACCCGGCAAACATCCTTCTAATGTCGACCTTACGGCTGCTGGACTCCGACGTTATTTTCGGCACTTCAGTGGCCGTCTTTGGCGACGCCGGCGACGCTCGTGGTGGCGGGGTTGGTGGAGCGGGTCCGGTAGGGCAAGAGGCGCCTGCTATAAAGGAGTCTTTTGGTCGTATGTCGTGTTTAGCGTCGTGGTCTCGGATGAACGTGAGACAAAATCATGTTCATTACGATATCATGTTCAGTTTCCTAGCGTTTTTTTTTTTCTCTTTTGGATATTCTACTTTAGGTGTATTTTTAAAGCTACCAGCAGAGTTACGACGCTCCTTCAGGAGCTAAGCAAGGAACCTGAGAGGCTGACGGACGTATAGCCAGCGACCTCGTGTGTGCTACTGCGGCAGCGTGTGGGATAACACCGTCTGGTAAACAGCGTTGGTGCTGATGGAGGTGAGGGACGTGTACCGTCACCCCGTGGGCGCCTCTGAGAAAGAGTTGCGGACATATATCTACACACATGAGATACAGAAAGTATATTTACATACGTACACACACACACACAGATTGTGTGGTTAGCGTTGAGACTCGCCGATCTACCGGCAGTTGTGGGTCAGAGTCCCAGACAAGGCAGACAGCTCACATCCAACCCAACCGTTCACTCTCCCCGTAAGGGAAGGTTAATGAATGGATAATCAGCACCAAACTGGGTATTCGTATGTCTGCGCACACACACACACACAGGGTTAAGATATGGTACATGTGAATGCTTACCAGACAGGGCAACACGAATGTTAAACCCATTTCCACTGAACAAACACACACACACACACATACACATAGTGCCTACACCCGGACGCAGATAAGAATGACGACACATACGCGCACGCTCCAAACACTCATGTCACCATTTAAAATAGACGCTTAAAGCTGTCAGCTTGAAGCCATTACCTTTTGTCTCTACAGTGAGCATTTGCCCCGACCTGTTGCGGACCGTGTGTGTGTGTGGATGAGGCAGAGGTGCGATCCTGCGTGCCATTTGTATATCTTTACTGATGATTTAGTGGCGTTCAGAAGCCTTAGGCGCTGGGAGGTAATGAGACGGTAGGGTCAGGAGGACTGAGGAGGTGTGAGGTGGTGAGGAGGGAGTCGGGAGGGAAGAGGCGGCGTGACCGAACGAAATCGGGGAGCGGAAGAGACGGGGAGCTAAAGGCGAGTGGACGGTGAGGGGAGGGAGTGGGGAGAGATCTGAAGGCAAGGGGAAGGGAGGGGATGAGGAGGTTGGGGAGGGGCAAAGTGTGAGGGATGGGGATGGTAGGTGGTCTACAGTGGGCCAGCCCCGACCAGGGGTCTACAGTGGGCCAGCCCCAACCAGGGGTCTACTGTAGACCAGCCCCGACCAGAGGTATACAGTGGGCCAGACCCGACCAGGGGACTACAGTAGACCAGCCCCGACCAGGGGTCTACTGAAGACCATCCCAACCAGGGGTCTACTATATACCAGCCCCGACCAAGGGTTTGCTATAGACCAGCTCCGACAAGGGTTTACAATAGACCAGCCCCGACCAGGGTTCTACAGTAAACCAACCCCGACCAGGGGTCTACAGTGGGCCAACCCCGACCAAAGGGTCTGCTAGTCAACCATACTTCTCGGGTGTGACGTCTTCTACGTAAGTCGCACAAGAAAGCATCTTGTAAGTACAAGTCTTTAACACAAGAGGTACCTGTACGGTAGCTTTGGTAATGGAGTATAACAAGTTATTCCCGAAAAGATGTACATAAAAACAAGATTTTAGCTTACGTGATCCATGACAGATGAGCCAGAGGTCATTATGTATAAATATATATATATATATATACAGAGAGAGAGAGAGAGAGAGAGAGAGAGAGAGAGAGAGAGAGAGACATAAGTGGGCAAGGTGTATGGTC
>JAYMFT010147764.1:0-12687 GCA_038088735.1 Panulirus argus
CTCTCTCTCTCTCTCTCTCTCTCTCTCTCTCTCTCTGTGTGCGTGTGTGTGTGTGTGTGTGTGTGTGTGTGTGTGTGCGCGCGCGCACTTTTTAAGTATATCCGTTCGTTTGTGCGCACTTGCACTTTTGCCCGAATGTTTTACATTTCACGCGTGCGCGTTTGAATTACTTTTGTATTTCTTTTCAACACGACGAAGCCTTATTCTTCAGACAATAAAACGAGAGAAATTATCTTTTTGATTGATGTTAATACAGGAGCACTCGTAACTGAAGCTGTTGACGATACAATTACGAGAGTTCTGTGGTCTCTTGTAGCACTAATCTGTAAGTAAGGCAAGAGTTTTTAAAGGTGATGCACATCCCTACAAATGGGTGATCTGTGTCTGAAAACTTTCTTTGTTCACCTTTTTTGATATTAAAGTGAGCTGCTTAACTTCAGTTCACGAGAGAGATTAGATATGTGAAATCTGACAGTTGCAAGACATTATTTTCATTACTTGCCGTTAATGAAACGTTGGAATACCTTCATATTTTTCATTGTATTTTACTCCTTAATGACATTTACACGGCAGGAAAATGTTTTTTTTTTTTATACGTATAGAATTTCATCATATGCCCAAGTGTTATTCTGTCGCCGTATTCCTAAAAAGTGGCAGGAATAGGTTTACGGTAGATTGAAATTGTCACCGTCACAATTTACTATTCTTCCCCCGTGTTGTTTTCTTCTGTGACTTAGAATACGTTTTCTTTATTCCAGGTAAGTGTCTGGTCACGTCACGAGAGGCAAGAAGGTTTGAGTAAGTACATGACGGACTCATTATGGTGAATTTGTAACTATTTTTCTTGCAAAGTTTTCTCTTTCTTTGTCTCTGTCTTTGAAACCAAACCCTGATTATCAAGACATGTTGTTAAAGAATTTGGATATCTATGTATGTTATTACAAGTTTTTAATACCTTTAACTTATATTTGTTAGACAGTAACATAGGGGATGGGTTCATTCATAACCTTTCTCACTTGAAAAAATAAAAACATGATTTTTAAGGCGATTTTGACGAAGCTATGAACGAATAACTCCATCTTCTCGGGAGCCGAGTCCCCTTCTATGTTCACATGATGTGTGGGCATTCTCGAAATCCATGTAGCATTCTGTGATCGAAAGATCTTTGGTGAAGTAATGATATTAATCACACGGCCGGGATGAAACTGCTGTTCCTGGCGCGTATTGTGTCACAATCTCCCTTCGTAGGCCGAGGCCCAGAGAATGGTTAGGCTGGAACAATAACGACATTAAACTCGTAAGTAACTGTCAAGACTCGTGACGTCTCCAGGGAGTTGAAAACGCTGCCGACGTGAGACCTAACTAGACTAAAGAGATACGAAAGTCTCCTTGTCTAGTCCTATACTTTTGGTCTAGCAGAGTGTAGTGCGACTGAGGACATGCTAACTCAGGAGAGAGGAGCATATTGTAGATGGGTACAGAGCTTCTGCATTATGAAGGACTTTTGTAGCCGTTGCTGTACAAGATGTGGGATGTTCTTGCAGTAGCTAGTCTCCTTGCGAGCAGCAGTTGCTAAACTTCTCACTTTGTTCCTTCTAATCTCAAAACCGGAATGGCCATAAGAAAGCTGCTCCCTTAGACCTGTCTGTTTATCAGTAATCCAGGTTTTGAATGCCATTCCGCACTGCCTTGAAACTTTTGTCATATGTGTTCATCTCAGAAGCAACTGTTGTCTGCCATAAGCTGCTTCTCCACGATGATGTCTAGAAGACAATAATTTCATTGGTGGGTTTCGTCTCAAACGGCATCTCCCGTCCGAAGAAAAGGTCAGAGTGCAGCCATCACTATAGGCAAAAGGTTATGGAAATCGGGTTCAAAAGGTTGATGACGTACGTATTCTATAATAGGGGAGCCTATAGCAGTACGCTTCGGCACTCTAGTACCAACTGGTTGGCCTTCGGATGCGTTTTCAATTAAGAGAACATAACATATCCTTGAAGATGGGCTTCAGGTTGGAGTGAAATGATTTTAAAGATGACAAGCGGCTGTAGTTTTGCGAGTGAGTCCAACAGGCCAACAAAGGCGCTAGCGATGTCCATTGCAACGGCGCAGGTGATTGTTTGTCGAATCCTCGACTGCCTGATACCAAGGACTCGTTAGATTGAAATGGTGGGATACCAAGGACTTGTTAGATTAAATTGGTGGTCAGTTTCTTGAACGTCTCTTTTTGAATCCATCATTTTTTTTGTCTCCCATTCAAGAGACTGTGATTATGGGAGGATTTTTTTTTTTTTCATCTAAGATTTTACGGATTCTACGATTCAACTAGCGATGAACAGGGAAGATCCCGGCTGGTCCTGTAGTCCTACGTTCCTGCTCGACTCCTCTTCTGCTTAAGGAATGGGACGAAGTGTGTCCGTGATTCCATAAGGCAGAAAATTTTTGCCTCGCAAGAGACAGGCAAGGATGAGGTTGAAGTGTACCAGTTCAACCTTCAGAGCAGCACTGAACTGACTTTCATCTGACCGAAAAAGCTTGTTAGTGTGAATCTTAATCTCATGACATAAATACGTCGTCCTGCTCAGCTAACACTGCTTGTCGCTTGGGACACAGCAAGTGCCGGTATCATTGCTGGTCGTCCCTTTGTGTTTTGAGCTTTGATCTCCAGTGCGCAATACGGAGGTGATAGCAGTAGTTTAGCTTTACCTTCACATGATGGTCGAGACTGGGACACGACATCTGCTCACCGGGGAGGAATTTCGTCTGGTGAGTGTCCCTGACGGCCCTTCACTTAGGTTCGACAGGAATTGGTGACGATATTGCCCTAGCCCAATTTGCTACCAGTGCCTGTCATCCACAATGGAGTAACTCAGCGTTATACTCCATCCATTCGGCGACAAGTCTCCTACTGTTGGTTCGCTTTCGTTGGGCGTCTTTTGCACAGTCAACCAGGCTTTGCCCTTAGCCTCACTCGCTTCCTGACAACGATATGAAAAAAAGAGAAGGCTGATCTGATAGCTTGGTCTCGTATTGGCGCTGAGGTGGTGGGGAGGGGTTATAACGTTTGTATTGCACAGTTGTTGATGGCACAAGTGAGGGCAGATGATGTGTCTGGTAACTTACGTCACCATGCGTAGAGTCGTCCAGATAGTAACGTCGGAGTTGAAGCGCGTTAATGCTAGGCTTCCTAATCCTCACACCCATGTGGTGGAAATAGTGTCCTTTTTTTCCCATCCGTGCTGTTGCTGCAAATGTAGTGAAGACAGTTCTTGTGGTCAGAGGCTCCACCTTACCCCGGGAGTCGACGAGTGACTGGCGGACCCACCATTGACCATTGGGTTGTGAAATCTGAAGATCGTATGTTCAGAAGTCCAAATGGTTGGTCAGGTCAGATACTGCGATGAATTCACTTGCATCGTTATGGCTTAGGTGCTTGCAAACATTATGCTGGTTAAGCATAGTGTCAGTGTTTTCCGTATGGTGGCGAACTGGGTCTTCGTCTTGCCAGTGGGGTCCATATACTCCACGTAGTAAGATGGAGTTCCCAAATTATCAGTGCGCAAATGAAGGTAGTTTAGGGACCCCAACGTAAGCGGGCTTGACGTGACTAACCTTACTAAAGCACACCACAATGCCGCCTCTACGCCACAGTCATGCCTACCTCGTGTACGCGTGACGGCTAATCTTGCCACAGTGGTCAGGAATCTCATCACCCATGAATATTTCCACAGTAACCATTGTATGTAGGGGGGACTGTGGGTTACTAAGCTGCGCGTTACCTCACCTTCACGTGTAACGAAACCACATGAGACAGGCTGCCATTTCACTACTAGGGCCCTTCCTCATGCTGATTCATTAATGGTAGCATCGAAAGGGCTGCTGATAATGCTGTTTGGGAGAATCCTTCGTGCATGGTTCTGTCGTCGATAAGCTCGTGGTTGGAGGTAGTCTTGGGAAAGATATCGTGTGTTTTGTCTGAGGAGATAAATCTCCCATGAGGATTAAGAAGAGTGAGTGAGTAAGTGAACGTTTTTGTAGGAGGTTCTTATATTGATTTTTAAGCTACTTGTCCTGCCTGCCCAGATCTTATCTTGTTCGGAGAGCTGTGTTCGTGATGGCCGGCCGTCTTTATAGCTATGAGTACCCCGGACTGGACGCCAGCAGTCGTCAGGGGCGTCGCCCTTCGTATGCTGAGCGCACCCAAACTTCGTGGAGCGTTTTCGGGGAGTCTGGTTCTGTAACCTCCCTGTACCTTGCTGCCACTTACTACGGGTCCAGGTTCACTGCACTCGAGTATGTTGACCACGTCGTGGGTTCATTTTTCTCGGAGTGTTTTTTTCCGTCTGTACTTTGGACTTACTGGAGGAGAGGTGTTGAGGCCGCGTTGTTCCAGTGTGAGGTGTTATATAGTTATCTCTGTAATGGCTTCAGCACGTCGGGTCTACGCATAGATTCGAAAAGGAATACCTGGGTTTTAGTCGTTTCCTTGGCAGCAGTGTGGTGTTCCCAGGTATATTCATTGTTGCAGGGTACATTGGTGCTGAGAGTTACTTTACTCTCGTGTTAAGAATAACTGTCGGGTCGTCTGAGGGATCTGGAATTCTAACGGCTGAGTGTGTCTGCAACTTTCTTTGGACGATCTGTTTGTTCCCTGCTCAGTTCTTGTGACGTCCTCGCTCTACCAGTAGAACTATTGAGGTCCAGTTGATTCAGATCCGCCACTGCCTTCCCTTTAGCAAGACGGCACAAAAGATGAAACAAAAGCGACGGTAGTTGTGACGCTTGGAAACAATAAGCAAATTCTCATCACCCTGGCTGTAAAGTAGCTGTAGGCGATATTCCATGTTATCCTACTGGCTACGCTACATTGCCCTTAGTCGGAGATGCTCTGTAGTCATAGGATCATCCGTTGTAGAGTAAATCCAACTGGGGGATTACTGTCTGTCATGTCCACCGCAGGGAGAGGCAGGGGAGATATAGGAGATGGGGTGTTGAGGAAGAGCATGGAACGTCATTCCTCAAGGTTTTCCATCATTTTTCTTAAGGAAAAAAAAGAAATACTATTTCGTTTCCTTCTCATCGTTTTCTGAAACCTCCCCACCCTTCCCTTTCTCACAAATCTCTTCTCATTTCCTTTTTTTTTTTTTCCTACTTTCCACATATCCTCTACCACCACCTCTCCTGAAACCCCTTCATACGCATCAGAAATTCGACCCCTGGCATCTTCCGACCCACTCTCCTCTCTGCGCCTCCTCCTAAACGACTCAGTTTTGCAATGTCCCCTCTTTCGATCCCCTCTATATTTGCCCTATCACTCGTCCTCTTTACCCAACCAGTTCCTCAACCCTTCCTCCATCCCCTTTGACTGGGAAGTCTTTGTCCCGTGCTTTGGCTGGCTTCCAGCAACGTTGGTTTCCAAAGCAGTTTCTCTTTTGGCTTTTACGCCGTTGGATCCAAGAAGTTGCAATCGTCTTTAGTTCCTCCCTGCACCCAGTTCATATACACATAGTCATCATGGCCGCTGCACTACTTTCTCTTTCTTTTTCTTTCTCCCAAAACGTCGATGCCAAGCATCTCAGATCCATATCGTCCTTTCGCCAAGATTCCACGCTTGATTGCGGAAAAACTTGGCAGGAGTAGATGGTGACAGATAACGAGGAAAAAGTTATATGTGAATCTAGTTATGATGACGGGAGAGATTTATGATAGTCTTGTCTGGAGCGGATTTAGAGGCTTACTGATCGTCAACTTCTTTGCTCTGATTCCTCGCTTTTCTAAAGTCAAGAGTTGAAAAGAATTTCCTCCACTGCAGCTTAAAATGTATACTACTCCTAAGTTTTAGATATGCGTGTGTGTGTGTGTGTGTGTGTGTGAAATTCAAATACACTACGTAATAATTCACTGAGGTCGACCGCTGACTCTTATGGGCAGTTTCATTTGCGCCATTTAGTGTACGTATCTCGCTCGTTGTGTATTCTCCCTCCGCCCTGAGATTGGAACACGCATCCACCATCATCTGACTCCTCCTCCTGTGTGAATACCATCGAGTTAGAGCTATTTTTGGCGTCGCTGGCAGGACACCGGGAGCGCCGCTGCGCAAATGGGTATCCTTTGGGATTGAGGCGAGAGAGTTGGCGTGGATATACACACAGTACCTCACTGGAGGCTGAAGATAGGAAGTTTAATTATGGAGAATTCAATTTTCATGCGATCTTGAGACACACACACACACACCCCGGTGGTGCCTGACTATCCATGTAAAGGAAACAGTTTGGTCCTGTGTGCTGACATTCAATCAGATTCGTTTGGCTATTTCACACGATGGTGTTTGTCTGCTTGGTTAGTTTTGTTGTTTAGATAGTAATATGGGTTGATTATTGCTTTGTAGATTGTTTCACTGTTTGACTTGGTTCAGTTAAGGTGTCTCTGTTGTAGGCTGCCTTAATTTATACTTCATTCTTTTCACTGCCTCTTGTTGGACTTAATAGGAAAAGGCTATTTATACCGGGAGGCTAATCTTGATTTTCCTAATCGTTCTGTGTATTATTAGGATGTTTACTGCCTTGTGTGTGAGTTTACCTACTTTGTAGGGAGGTATTCGATTCTGTTAGTGATAAAGGTGAATTTCGATATTCAATGGGCGGGTTTCTTCGTGTTTCTGTAGGCTGTTCAGTGGGCATATATTTGTATTGCTGTAGGCTATTCAGTGGGTAAGTTTCTTTGTTACTATAGGCTATTCAGTAAATAGGTTTCTTTTTGTTCCTATAAGCTATTCAGTGAGAAGGTTTCTATGTGTTTAATAGGCTATTTAATGAGCGGGTTTCTTTGTGTTCTTTTAGGCTTTTCATTGGGAAGGTTTCTTTACTTTTAGGATGTCTGTTTATCCCAGTGAGAAATTGCAGTCCAGGGTAAAGTTAATAACGATCCCTTCTGTGCAGATAACTTCAAGCACTCGCGGTATGTCTTAACCGTGAACACCAAAATGCTTCAAGGTGCAAGTACACTAACCTTCAAAGGAAACGTAGAGGTAATAAAAAGAAGAAGTGGCTGAAACTGTAGTTCGTAGTGATCCCTAGATTGGCTATGTAACGCGTGTGGCAGGAGAACAACAGTGATGTTACAGTTAAGCGAACTGCAATATGTGGTGTGCCCTAGTGCTGCCTCAAGGCAAAATCTCGCCGTAGGTCTGTGTAGATAAGTACTGCATGTACTCTCCCTCCACCACCACCTGTTGTGACAAGTGCGTGAACCTGAAGGGAATTAGAAAAAAAAAGACCAGAGATTCAAAGCTTCCTCTGTGTTCTGGGTCTGTTGAAGTGGTCAGGATTACGTACTTCTACGTTCGTTTTTCTTCGAGGGAAAAACGTTAAGCTCTTTAGCATGTCTTTTTTCCCTGACCTTTAAAGGTCAGGTCAGATATCAGGCCGTTATGTCTGAGGATAGAATAACCCTCTTGCTCAAGGGTCATACCGTCATACTCAGTAATTTGCTTTGAGGGCCGTACTCTCGTACTGAAAGAGTTAAGTGATCATATATGTTGGGTACAGAGTCAAAGCTTGACACATTTTATTATACTTGCAATAAACCAATTGCAGATAACTGGCCTGAAAATTAAAAATGTTGGACGACAAAGCAGGTTCGTATAAGTTTTGCTTCTTGGAGTTGGCTGTGCGGGATTGACTTCTGCGTTTTCATAAGAGCGGCGTCTGTGTCGTGTTGTGGCTCGCCAGAACTTGCGTAGAAGGGACGGTCGTCAGTCAGGTGATGGCGCCACTCCCTCCTGTTTTACAGAGTGTGTTCAAGTAACTCCTTTGGGATGGAGATCCTCAAGGATTCACGAGTCACCCTACCCTTGTAGCTCGTGTGGGGTAAGGGTGACCCTCTGAAAGGATTAAGTCCCCACCCCATATTTTTTCATGTCTGCTTTTTTTTTTTCTTCTTCTTCTTTTTGGCATTTACACCGCCTGTTTTTCATCCTAGCAGCGCCCTCCGTCCCTTCACCTTTAATGTTGTCATCGTTCCCTGGTATTGCTGGTAATCCCTCAACTGTCCATGATATTGTATTTCATTTCGCCTCTAGTGTTTGCTCACTGTCTTCCTCCTCCTCCTCCTCTTGTCTTGCCATCCTTTGTTTCTTCCTTCTCCCATCTGACACTGTCAGCCTTCCACAAGTATTTGTCTTCCCTTATCTACCAGAGTCTTTTATTTTCATTTCCGCCTGGTGACACCGCCTTGTCCTCGCACTACAGGAGAGTTGACAGTTTGCCCTCTCGTGTTCCCCTGTGAAGGGGCAGGCGTCACATCCAACGAAAATGTCATGGAGTCTGGTGATCATTAACAACCTCAAAACACATTCTTATCATTCAGAGATATTTCGTAGACCAAGCGGTGTAAAGTCGGCTTCACTCGTATATGGTCCTTGTGTCCTCTCAACTTCTCTGTCTTTCACGATGTTTACGCTTGTGTCAGTAAAGCACACGATACCATTCTTTTCCAAACATGTTTATAAACATAAAAGAAAATCGTTAATCTCATTTATCATGCCGGAACTTATTCCAGAAACCTATCAGTATTAAGACTGGGTGGCGATCTTGAGTGCCAATCCTCTTATTCAGTCTACAAGTGGGAGGTAATTCTTTTTCAGTGTTTCCAGTTAAAAGAAACTTAATCCTGAGCCACCAGTTACAAGGGGTGAAGCTTAAACGTTAACTCTTTTATACAAGTCAAAGCCAAAGGTACAGCGTCATTACGATTTCTCAAACCCCCTAAGAACGTCTTACTAGATTTGACATAGAAGTAGAATAAGAAACTATGCCTCTTTATTTTTTTTCTTGAATGGAAATGCATAAAGATCTCGTACAGCATGCGATAAAAGAAAAAACTGACCTAAGCCCTAGTAGTAAGCGTGATTACCCTTGTCCTCAGTGTGACTTACTCTGGTTTTCAGCCAAAGTCACACTAAATATTGGCAAAAAGGGGGAGATTTAGTGTAAATGTTGTCCATGAACAAGGCTTTTGGGGCATATTATATGATGCCCATTCGAGGCTGTAACTGTGACCCTGTCCACCTTTTGTATTACCTGCCCTTCGGCCTCAAGTATTACCTGTCCTCCTCCTCGATGAATTCTCCGCTCCACCTGTAATATTCTCTCCGTCCACCACTTCTGGTATTGCCTCCTCCACTCTAACCACTGGTATCACCCTCATCCACCCAACACCCTTGGTATTACTGTCCTCCACTTCAAGCGTTGTTCTCCCTTACTTCCCCAGACATTGGCCAATCCATCTTCCCTCTTCAGCCTCGTCCCTACACCCTTATCCATACCACTCCTCTAATATTGCTTTCCTACCCTTGATATTGCTCCGAGACATCTCTCTCTCTCTCCCCAAGTCATATCCTCCCCACAGTACCTCTGCATCTTCCCCAGATGTGGGTATCATTGTCCTCGGCCATCTCCAAAGATTTCATCCCACAATTTCTAGGAAAGAGAAGAAAATATATTCCGTCAGTAACTGTTTTGCTCTCTCTCTCTCTCTCTCTATATATATATATATATATATATGTATATACACCCATTTGAATATTACCGTAAATCTTGTTTATTTGCGATTCGGTTTCTGGAGCAGACTGCGCCGTAAAAGAACGAATAAAAACATCATCCTTCGTGGAATATGCTGCCGCGCCCTGATTTGCATATCTATAAATGCCGAGGGGGGAAAATATGAATATTAGATTAATTATTACCGTACTTTTTAATGCAATGTTAAATGAATCATTTCTGTTAGAGGGGGGGAAGAATATTTGCGTAAAGGAAGGAATATCACTTAAAATGCTGCAACTAAATGCGTATGGAAGGAAAAGGGAAAGTTTACATTGCAGGGTAAAATCTCTTACCGTTGTGAGGTTTGCCGAAATTTTCTTGAGAAGTAGAGGGGAATGCATTACCTGTCTCTCCTTCCTTCCTTCCTTCCCTCCTTCTTTCCTTCCTTCCTTACCTCCTTCTTTCCTTCCTTCCTTACCTCCTTCTTTCCTTCCTTCCTTCCCTCCTTCTTTCCTTCCTTCGTTCCTTGATTCCTTCCTTCCGTCTTTCCTTCCTTCCTTCCTCCCTTTCCTCCTTCCTTCCTTCCTTGATTCCTTCTTTCCATCTTTCCTTCCTTCCTTCCTTCCTTTCCTCCTTCCTTCCTTCCTTGATTCCTTCTTTCCATCTTTCCTTCCTTCCTTCCTTCCATCTTTCCTTCCTTCCTACCTTCCCTGCTCACCTCCTTCTCTCATTATTATCTTCCATCGTCTGTTCCCATCCTTTACTATTTTTCTCGTCTTCATCTGCAACAGGCCTTCGCTACGTCAGTCTCAAGTATCTCATTTGATCCTTGTCGGATCTCTCTCTCTCTCTCTCTCTCTCTCTCTCTCTCTCTCTCACGCGATGAGCGCTACACGCTCCTAGCCTCACCTCATCATGGCAAGATCCCGCTGAGGATACTCGTTAGGGCATGTGCTCTATCTCATACGAGGTGAGCGCTACGCGCCTGCCCTTCTTCCAGGCTCATGGCAAAGGCTCATCGTAGGTGCTCGTAGGTAGGTAGGTAGGTAGGTATGTGCGTAGGTAGGTCTTTCAGGAACATTTAAGTGAAGTATTAGGACAGAATTCTGCCACACACACACACACACACACACACAAACACACACACACACACATAAACAGGAGAAAGGATCAGAATCCATTATTTTGGAGTTTTAAACTGGAAAAGTTACTGGAAAAGTTTATCCGAAGGATCGGAATCTATTATTATGGAGTTAAACCGAAAAAGTTTCTGGAGAAGTTTAACGGGAGAACTGCCGAAGACTTCGCTCTTTATTGTCCACGTAGGCGAGTCACAGAAATGAATGCAGAGTTACAAAGAATTCATTCAGATATTCGAGGGTCGAGAGCAACATTGAGCTATCAATATTTGGGATGATCTTGGCACATGACACCGTCAAGTCTGCTGCTACCCAGAATCAGTATCAACGAAGCTGATAAAGAATTTTCGTGAATTAGTTCATAAAGAATTTTCGTGAATTCCGTATTGACGAAAACTTACTTGCAAAGAATGGACCGCATGCCTAAGAGATCAGTACAGCCTACCTAGGCAGAGCACTAGAGAATAACTAATAAAACAATCGTGTAAATATGTTGAAAGATCATGCCAGGCCCTCTGTAGTCTACAGCGTGTCGTAAGAGGTCAGGTCAGGTCACGTTAGCTCGGACAGGCAAAAGGGGCATGTGACAGGTACCCATTAATGATACCATGCTTAGAGGCTGGGTTAGGAAGCGTCGTCGCCAGAGATCTGGATATCACCGTCCCAACGTATCACATTTTTTGCATACGATGCTGTCGAAGGAACAGTGGTCGTGGTTATTGTACTGTTAGCAGGACTTGACCTTTCATACGTAAGTCGGGTAGGTCACTGTGGGTGGCGTGACCCAGCGGTCAAAGGTGACGTGTAGCCAGAAGCAAGGGGTTTCTGTGTAGTCCGTTGGGAAAGTGACAGCTTTTTCTGTACGTTGCTCCCTCCCTCTCTCTCTCTCTCTCTCTGTTGATCTTTGTACCAAATGACAGTGAGGAAGGATGATCACGGCTGGGTTGAGCCAACTGCTCTCTTTCAGGGTTCGAAACGAGCCCCGGGCGGGGGGCTCGCGCGTGATTCATAGCCAACAATGCCAAACGCTGTATCACCGCGCGCGCGCGCGCGCGTGGAAGTGACGTGTCCCGATTGATCATTTGCATACGCTTTAGTACCCTCACCGGCATGTTTCCTTTTTGGATTGCTCGGCAGCCGAGACTGTGAAAAAGGTAAAAACGTAAAACGCCTTCGGTGGCAGCTCTCGCCAATATTATTTGCTCCAATTTCGTGCGATTGCTCCAGTGAGAATGATGTATTGGCGTGACGCGAAAACATTCTCACATTCGCAATAAATTTCATAAATTTGTTCGATCTGAATGAATTGTTTCCCGGAAACATTACGTTGTACAGGACAAAAAAAGGATATTTTGCATAGTATTTGCATGACGTAAATTTTTTACAAAATATGTTTTCTAAGTTTGAGAAGAACATTAACATAATTACTTTTATGTAACTTCTTTAATGATTGTCTGAAAAGCATTCGACATTCATTTATCAGATACGATGCCTACATATTTGGAATTTACATACGTTGAAGAGAATTGCAATTATTCATGGTTGCACAGGAAGTAAAGATTAGAGGGGAATCCCACAACGAAATATCATTTCGTAAAAAAAAAAGATATGAAACGAAGAGCTCTTCCGAGTTAACGTCTTTGTTGTTTTCTTCATCCATCATGGTTTATACAACGTTTATAACCCTCGAGAAAATCTGGCCCCAGTGTGGCACGGGAGTCTAAATCCTCCATCTGTTATTCCTCAACGCGAGGGAGGGAGAGAGGCAGAAAGAGAGAGAGATAGATAGATAGATAGATAGATAGATAGATAGATATATATTATTATTAAACTTGATCGTTGTTTCCCGTGTTAGCGAGGCAGGTTCTCATCAATAATATGAAACATTTCCTTCAAACCTGAAGCCCATGATAAAATGGGTTTTTACTAATACCCTCTCTCTCTCTCTCTCTCTCTCTCTCTCTCTCTCTCTCTCTCTCTCTCTTTCTCCCTCTCTCCCTCCCTCG